>DWKA01002270.1:0-10913 GCA_018249155.1 Panoquina ocola ocola
CACTATATTAAAGACGGCGGGGTGACGTGTGACGTCAGGAATCTCGGCAATGAACTCGCGCGCGAACTATATATGTAGGTAATATAATTAGGGTTGCCAATTCATTTTGTTAGAAATATTTAAACCTTTTTTTATAAAGTAGCGGTTTCTAAACCGAAGATATAACTGTTACCATAAATATTTTGTTCCTACCTCTGATTGTATTTTTTCTGCTATTGAGATAAAAGATATTTTTTATATATGAAAATAATGTAATTGAAGTCAAATGTGTAAACCTAGTATCTGACATAGGTATCTACATTATTATTTAAGTAACTACCGTTTAAAATACCTAATTATTTTGTAGGTAGGTACCTACTTATTTCGTCCTCGCTGTAAACTTCTCAAAGTAGGTAAGTATATTTCATTTCGCAGAGTTTCATTTTAGCTTTGCAATAAAGTTTTCCCAAGAACCTGCAGTTTGCTATACAATTTTTAAATGACACAAAAAATATTTCAAAGAAATCGTGAAGAACTTGCTATAGGTATCACAAAAACAGGTAGGTATTCCATTGTTAAAAACACATGATTACGAAAGAAAACAGATTCAAACTAGATTCAAACTTTTATAACAACTATAAATAAGAGTAACTGAACATACCTAATAATAATTGAAAAAAAACAACACCAGCGAAGTAAAAGCTACAATCCGGTAGGTAGATATATAAAATGTACCTACACTTGATTGAACTTGAATAGGTAATTATTTTTAGACAAAAATATTATTACAGACATAAGATATAATTGTAATCAACAAAAAATAATTAGGTATAAAATAGGTAGATATAACTATCGTATTTTATAAACGCAATAGCTATTTTCCTCTAAAATATCTATTTAACATCCGATTAGTTGCAGTCAAAGGGTTAAGAGAAACATAAAATTGCAACTACTCTACAGAAATATCAAATACTTATCTAAGTTTATTTTTATAAATGAAAAAGAAACAAGAAAGAAAGAAAAGAGATAACCGATAACGAAATAAATAAAATAATGTTTTTTGCAATGGAAATTAAACCATGGTAACCATGCGCAATTAAAGTCATGTTCTGAATCACAAAGCATAAATCGTTTCTCTTTGCTATTTTATCCTTACGTATATCTACTTAAAAGTCTTACTTATCTTACAAATCTGTATAAATAAAAGCGAAAGGTCACTCACTCAATCATCACGAAATCTCAGAAACTACAAGTGCTAGGAGTTTCAAATTTCGCGTGCAGGTTCTTTTAGGGACGTAAATGCTCACTAAGACGGGATTTTATGATATTCAAACCCTAAGAGGGTAAAATAGGGGTTGTAAGTATGTATGTACATTGTATATTTTTCCCGAAGCGAAGCGAAGGCGGGCAGCTAGTAATACTTATTATAAATCCGAAAGTTTGTACGCAGGTATGTTTGTTACTCTTTCACGCAAAAACGGATGAACGGATTTAGATGAACATTGGTAGAAGGGTAGTTTATAACCCGGAAAATACATAAGTAACATAATTAATATTATATTATCTCGATAACTGTGGTTAATTCCTTTTAATTGCATCAAATGTTTAAAACGCACCCTAGATGGCGTTATCCTCGAATTAGTAGAATGGTTTCGTCAAAATGTAAAAAGAGGTGAGTAAAATGTTTACACTGTGTGTTACAGTCGAAATTAAAGACGGGCCAAGCCGCGGGCAGAAGTTAGTATAAAATATTTCTCTATTTAGGCATGAATCTAAATTACTAACTACTGATTTGGAAAGTGAGTTTGCAAAAAAACACAAATCAATGTTACATCGCCGCGTCGCGCAGTGCGCATTGTAATTACTTTCTTGTGATTTGAAAAATTTAAAGTTAAACTTTTTCGAATAAAGCTTTTTATGCTACAGGGTGCTATGAGAATAAAATCTTGAAATTCTTTGCAGATAGATAATAAGTAAGTTTTTTTATTATGTCATTAAATTTTTTATCGTAAATGGTTAAGATTGTTATAATACTCGTAGTATCTATTAGTAAGTGTTATTATAAAAATAGATATGCAAGTCCGAACTCTACCTACGTCTTAATCAAACCCTAAACAGGAAAGCCGTCTCGCTATATTGTGACGTCATAACTTCCGTAAACCAATACGGGGCGATCTTGAATAAAAACTCTTCTTTCTTAAAAAATGTTCCTTGTTTTCGAATACATATAAACTAGTAGGTATAAGCCATGGTATATGAGTATAATAAATTTTTAATAAATAACTAGATTTCAGGTCTATTAGGTTTATTTTCCTATTCCTACTTTGATTACTTTATACCTACCTATTCAGTGTGTTCTCCGGATTTGTGGTAACTCAGTAACTACCTAAATGCCTCCTTATTTCACCCAATTACGGAGTCCTTATAATATAGGTATAAGAACGTTTATTGTGTGCATCATTTAGGGTCAACCCACAATAAAAAAAGGTTTATATTTAGCTGAATCATCGGGTTATTCCCGTTGGCTCCCATTCCCATTAGCACCCGTCCCACTAGACCCCAAATTCGTTATGATCACTAAAATAGTGTCATTTGATTTTACACGTCACATACTTAACACCTCAAACTCTACCTTAGGTTTTTTGTAGTCATACGCTCAAAAAACTGCCTATAATTACAACATCAAAATCATTTATTCACGTATGTAGGTAAGTAATTTTTTTATCTCCCACCACTTCAGAAAGGTGCTTGGTCACGAAAGATACGAAATGGCGAAAGAAACTCCTTAACACATCTTTTAAATAAAATAATTTTACATTACTTACTCCACAGTTTAGGTACCTAGACGATATTGTAATATTTATAGCAAGTATTGTTTTTTATGTTTATTTATCAAAGAAAATTTACAGCTTTATTATGCTTATTAGGCTTGTTACAATTATTAAGTAGAGCCGGAAATTATTATTACTTAAAGTGAAATCAAAAAGAAACCATACAATCCGTTTTAAGCAATTTGATTTATTTAGTAACAATCATACAAGTGTACCTACTTATTTTTATCGTACCTACTTAATTATGAGATAATTTCAAAACAAGACAGACACAAATTAAAAATAATCAAAGAATAAATAAATATCGTAATCAATATTAAAATAATTTATACATATATTACAGATACTCGTACCTACACTTATGCACCTCATTTTTTTAATCTACCGCTATTTCGAGAAGGTGCTTTGTTATAGAGGAGAAGAAATGGCAAAACAGACTCCTTGGCACACCTTAACAAATTTTAATATGTAACTAACATAATTAAGGTATTACAGTTAACAAATAGGTACTTCATGAATGGAACCGGTTGCAGATCTGATCAACTCCATGCGTTTTTATCATTAATATAACCATCAACCCTATAGTAACCCTAGCCAACAAGTTGTGCTTTTATCCGTTTTTTAATGAAGCAGTAAATAAATATACCAATGAATATAAAATGTAAAAAATACTCACCAGAATCACTGTCATCTCTATCGTAATGCGGCCTCCAATAATGTTCATCGTATCGCAGCGGGACCTCCGTCCTTCCAGTAAACTTATTGGGGTCCAGGATATTCTCCACGGAGAAGGCTATAGCCGGTCTATCCGGGGCCCTGGTGAGGCCTAGCCTCCGCGTCAGGTCCACCGGAGCCGCCTCCTCAACCCCCACGACGTCCACTTCATTGTTCGCCTCTGCTTCTGTCTCCGTATCCCCCTCATCATCTCGTCTCTCTTCAGACCCTCGCGCCATTGCCAGCATCGTCATATCAACGCCTATTTAGTCAACAACATTAGTCTTAACTCAAACTCGAAAGTCACTTGAAGTTAACACTAAACTGCACTGGGGAATAGTTCGTAAATCGATCGCCCGTTTGATAATTAGATACTTAATAGTTCTTCAGGGTCTTTATCGGGAGTAAAGGTAAGTTGTGTAGTAATCGCGCGCACTGTAATCCGCACCGCGAGCGTTCCAGACGCGTCCGTTAGCACCTAACATCGGAACGTCACAAGTGCGGAGCTGTGAATCCGGGATCGGGACGGGCGGGGACACGACCGAGGGTGGGGGCCACGGAATCCCGTCAGCCGATTGGCGGCGACAAACGAGGCGTGCCTGGGGTGGAGAAACGTAATCGAGCAATAAGGTTTAAACAATTTCGTTTAATACGTTGAATTATGTAAGAGAGCGGCGGGCAAGTAATCGCGCACAAGCGATAAGGCCATTTGCGCTACTTCGTTACGTATTAATGGGGCAGGAAATTGACTTATGAATATTAGAGGTCGCGGCGAGTCGAAGATCGGGCCAAAGCGGCCCCGTGCGGCAGTAGCGGGTTATTTTCCTAGTTAAGCGTTGGCTTGGAACAATGATGTTTATTGAGTTTTGGAGTTAATGGCCGCGTGCGGTCGCGAGCATCTCGTGCGATGGCGGGCGATTGCGAGCGATGTCGGGCGATAGCGGACGATTCGCGCTATTAACGTGTTTGTACGTTCATTAACTACAACTCGCCGCGGCCCGTAATTGCTTTCGGCAAAAGCCCATTGTAACGGTAATTACGTCGAGGTAATTCTAATTTAGGTGTGCGATGTGATACTAGGTCACCGCTGTGCTTATCGCCTACTCTATTTATTATATAGTTACGAATGTTTTTCTACTAGACTTAAGATTGAATAAAGTAAATAAATTAAGCGAATTACTATAAGTATCTGTCTCTTAGTGTATTTTGTGTGTCATAAAAAGAAATAAAGTAGGTACCTAATATAGGTAGAACGGACGATTAGGTAATGAAACACAAAAAAGGAAAAAACAAACTGATAAACAGGCAATATTGCTATTAAGTGTAACCATTGCTTTGGGATCTACAGGATCTCCTACATTATTTAAAAATACCGAATTGTAGAACTTATAACTCCATGTTATAAGATTTCATCAGAACGATTTTCCTTAGTAAAACTGTAGATTTTTGATGGATCTGTATTATAGACTCCACAATATTGAAGAAAAACGAACTGCATACAAACTAGAGTTAGGTAGGTAGGTACTCATTTACAATCAAAAAAACGAATAGGCGTCCAAATAAGTCCGATCCTTGTTCCACTGTGCCTACATGCGCTTCAAATTATTTATGTAAAATATGGACCTATAAAAAGAGAAAAAAATGTTTTTATACAAAATTATTTTGACAGGTCTATGGTGTTAAAGGACGAAAATAACATAAAGGTTACTTTGATCAATGAAACCGCATTCAAATTGAATCAGCCGCTTCTGAGAGTAGAGTGCACAAAGCACGGAAAAACTGACAAATCAGCAAACAAATCTAAAAATAATTTGTGTGGTTATAAACACCCCTTAATATAATTTTCTCTTATATATCATGCATGTACCTACAAACATAGAACACTTTGGTACCTATAGGTTTATTGTATCTATAAATATCCATCTAATTAACATTGGGATCCACTATCCCTCACAATCATTACAATCCTTGGTGTCAATCAATTTAGTCGTTTATTTGTGGGTTTCTATAGCTAATCACTGTTAAAGATGTCCCATTATGAGACGCCATTGCTGTGTAGTCGTGCATGTCACAAAGTCTCCTGGCTTCAAAACGTTTTCTGATTCTCTTGTCCAATTGACTTGATAGATATATAGGGTGTTTGATATAACAATTTATATTTTTTGTAATTGTCTAGGAATAAGGTCGTTTGTAATCATAATTATGTAGTTAGTTGTTTTTATTTATATTATAATTTGAATGAACCTACTTATCTAGTACCTACTAAAAGTAATCAACAAAATATGAAGTTATGAAACGCCTGATGAAAACGAAAAGCAATATTTCTCAGCTAAGGCAAACTCGAGTTCAATAGCGAAATATTGCCTACTCACTTTTTCTTTGTTTTTTTTGTAAGTCTTCAACAACCAATAAAATTCATACTCGGTGAATACCTAGCTATTGAAATGCTAATATTTTTGTAACATATGGTAGAGCGGGACAACCTGGTATTATTTATTTAGATCCTTAAAAGGGTGTAGGTACCAACAACATATCTACTAATTAAGTACATCTAGATACTACATTTAATCGGAAAAACTATTTTCTATTTCTTTTTACGCACAGATATTGCGGTTATAACATTAACAATTTATGATCAGCCTGTAGCTAGGCTGTACGAGGTCAGCAACGTCAAATGCCATCGCGTCGCGGTTGCTCCTGATACAATTAGCCGGGCCTTGTGTTGTTGTTTTTCACTAACTCTGCTTTATTTCTGCGTCATAATGCAGTAATTAATGCGGTAAAAATGGCATTACACATGTTGTCAACCGGAATATAAAATGTTAAGAAAGATGACATCGCGAGAAAATTTGTGCGAATAACAATTTTCTATAACTGTTTTCAAAAGTGTGTAGAGTTTACCAATTCGTTCTATTTAAGTGTGGTAAACTAAGGCATGTAGGTACCTACCTACCATTCAAGAAAAAAACTTAGAAGTGAGAAAGCTTTAGTAACCTATTACCTACTTAGTTTGTGATGATACCATTTTTCATTTAACTACAAATTATTTCACAAGACCCGTACAATATTGAAGAACATTAATTAGCAGTTTAAAAAATTCACGCAATCAATAAAACTCTCCGTCTTCACCTGAAAGTTTCCACGAAAAATCCGTCCATTAAATATCGACGGATAAAAGAAAGGAGTTTGTACAACGAAATTTAATGCATTAATAAATAAATCCGTAAAAACTGAAGTCTTTCGTATCAGTGGACGGCTTAATTAAAAAGTTTTATCCAAAGGACGGGCTGGGCCAATTAAAATTCTATCCGGATTCATTACTACACTTTATTTTTAAGTGGTCGTTACCGTTCCTTGCGGCCTGTTCATCACAGCTGTTTGTTTTTTTATAAATATTTCCCGTGTAAAAAAAATAATTAATGTCTCTATAATGTCAGTTTGTGAGAGGAGACCCAGCAGCAGGACGATTATGGGTTGTAATGATGAATGTCAGAGTTAAGGAATTAGTTTCTGAATTTTTATGTCAATGTTTCATGATTAACGTTACTATATGCTTACCTGTGTAAAGAGATTTTCTGTAACTGTAAGGGGATAAGAACTTATAGGAAGTTACTAGCCCATTCTTATCCGTTCTTAGTGCGTGCAATATTTTGTATTTATTAGGTATCTTACCACAATATTCTTATAGGTATCATTTAGTCAAAGACTAATTAATTCGTCTTACGACCTAACTCTTCAATAACACTAACCTACCTACGAATGAAATTATTGTACACGTACTTATCTAGTCAAGAAATGACTGTTAACTTGGAAATTCCTTGTTTAATCTACTTCCTAGAACCTAGTAAACTTGCTTTCTTTTCCGTAAATGGTATAATTAAATAAATAAATATAAATAATTACATAGTATAGTCAAGGCTTGTAACTTCGCTGAAGGAGACAGATGGGCTGAACAAAAAGCCGAGCAAAACCCCTTCTGCGCATCTGTCTCTCTTATACCTACCTCTCTCAGAGTCTTGCCAAGTTACTTGTCGATGGCTATATTACTGGTTAATATAAATGTAATATGAATAAACCAGAGCACCTCCCTATCTGCAAATACGGGAGGAAGCGCCAAGAATTTTAATAACCAATTTGTATTGAAACCTGCGGCGGACGGCACATTTTTTACGTCCAATCACAAACGGAGCCGTTAATTGAATGCTCCTTGATAAATTTAAACTAATTTGTAGATCCGCATAAATCTCACTGGTTAAAAATATTCTATGGATTTTGCGTAAGGGTGCGTTCACACTGCGACTTTGGAACTTTGCTCTCCTTATACATATACCTTTATGAATAAATGATTTTGAATTATAATCGCTGATTAAAATAAATGTTATGTTACCGGCACGTCTAAAGTCTGATTAGTTTTAGTGGGGGGTTAGTGTTATACCGACTGTTCATGCAGTTCAGCTTGACACTAAAGTCTTAATTTTAACGAAGGGAAAATATGTTTAAGTATACCACGATGTTATATGGGACTCCACGAGGTTCGTGACTACCCACTGTATTTCCGACTTCCCAACTCAGTAAAGAGATGAAGTATAAGCTGGGCAAACGGGAACATACCTCGTATTTTTAAAACTAGAACCTGTGAACCTGGTAGACCCATCAGCACCGACAAAGAAGAGTAGTGATAAGAGTACGGATTAAAATCTAATAGTAAATAAAGAACAACGACACATCTATTACTTTATGTAACCCAAACTCCAATTAAACTTAGGTAATAGGTACCCGACACTCGTAAATAGGCGCTACAAAAGTAGTTATCAAGCACGCCGCTAGGTGGCGCGCGGGTAATTTGTCACACACTCCCAACCAGCCGCATGACGGGCCAAATGATTTATCGCCATCCACCAGACAAAGACCTCTCTAAATAGACCCCCCTCGTAAACCAAACACTCAATTTGGAAGTAATTACGGCGCGAAAGTAACCTCTAAATCGTTCTACGAAAGTTCACTTTCCCGCCAAAAGTTTGACAGTTGCCGCGCTGTCAACGATATGGCCGCGTTCGGAAATTCCACAGCTAATTGTATGTATCGTCTCGCACAGAACACATTTGTCAATTGTCGCCAACCTCTCTTGTAAGAGGTAATTAGTTAGCCAACTATTTCTGGAACGCTTTGACGGCTTATTAAGATTTCAAATTGAACACAAATTAAGTGTCATACCTAACTGATTGCTCGCCTATGATGTTTTTTCCTGTTTCTGTACGCGTTGAAAAATCGTCGCTGACGCGGCGACAGCTAGTTTTCTGGGTGTCAAAAAGCTATATGTTTAATACAAAAAGATTAAGGAAACTTATTGAGGCAATTTACAACGTCTCTGCTTCTCGTATGGGTACCTATCGGTATTTTAACAGATTAAAACAAATTAGAATAAACAGATAACAGTTTAGAATTAACTAGATCTGCCTCTAGATAAAAATTCTGTTCTCAATTACGTTTTGAAGATGTATGTACTCGTATGTATGTACCTATACAAAAATTACATTATTCTTCTGGACCAAAACTAATAGCCATAGATTTTATAGCAAGTTATGGACCTTAGGAAAATGTCCAATCTATATTACGACCATACAGGAATTCATGTGGAATTTGCACGATCAAAAGGCAACAAAGTTAAAATAAATAAATAAATAATTTACATAACGAACACCACTAAACTACTTACGTACATATCTACATTTTAAACATCGAACAACAAAACCGACAAGAAATCAAACCTTCATTTCCGTTACAAATGTCCTACTTGATTACAGTGTGCAGCTAATTAAAACGCCATAATAGCTTCAAATTTAGAATGGCACCACGTGTTTACAAACAGAATTAATTACAGCGCGTCACATCACAATGACGTTCCCAGCGTAGATCGAGTGTCGACAAGCGTGCTTATCGATTCGATATATCGAGTTTTTAGACGAGTTTAGGAACGCGCCGAAACGAATCCGAACCGAATGATCAATTAGTGAATGCTCCTCACAACATCGCGTTCCGTTTTTAAAAAAGTTTCAAAACATACGGCTTCGAAACCCATAGACAAAACGAATAAGGGTAGCGATGTGTCTCACGCTTGACGAGTAACGATAATACCTAAGTACAATAATTATGTTTGATATACATTGTGTGTTTGTAATTATATTTTCATTTTATATTTTTATGCCACCATCCCCTGTCACTCATAGAAAATTGTGATAAATTGGTTCTGTTAGCGTAGATTAGTCCTGTTAAAAAGTATTAGTAAATATAGTCCAGTTAGTATGCGTTGTTATTTTTTCCCATATGACATTTATCAAAGGAGCGTTGCTAACTTGCTACCCGTGAGGATAGATTGCCTGTATACTCGTAAGTGTAGCCGATAAAATACCCTTCAGAACTTCACACGCTTGATCATCGCCTGTAAATTTCGCTGGCTCTGAGACACGCACAACAGAGGTGTCGAATAAAAAAATACGGCCCGGAAATCGTTACGGAGCGTTTTGATTGCGCCCGCTTGTAATTTGTTCGTTTGATTCTATTGGGAGAGAGAGAGCAGTATCCTCGGTATCCTCTCCGCTTCGTTTATTTCGTGGGATGCTCTGAGGCTAGGGATAAATAAGATAATATTGGATAGTAGATAGATATCCTCTTAACAAGCTCTTAAACTTCTCATACAACCTTTTAGACTTATGGTCTTATTCGTAGAATATAAGGATTATTATTTTTGGCCTCAACCCATTAATGGCTCCGTGCAGGGCACGGTCCTCTCATATCTGAGGAGGCCTAGAGCTTACTCTACTACGCTGCTCCAATTCGGATTGGTGGAGGGGTTAGTGGCTAACCCTAATGCTGGAAGTTTAGCCGTCGTCCTTAGACCTCCGACGTAACTTAACGGCTGGTATCTGATGACAAGAACCTGGGTGAACGGTTTTGTGTATAAGTATTCTCCATAGCAAACAAGTTATGCTTATTATAATTTATAACAACCCGCAATTGATGGAAAACTATGTTTAAACTATTTTAGTACTTTCTTGTTAGTAAGTTATTTAGAATTACAGTTAATTATTCCGGCGAATTTAAATTTGCCGTCCCTTGAAACCAATTTGGGATTCTCTTGAAAATGCTTCGTGGCATAGGTACGAAAACAGTACCTAGGTAATAGGTAGGGGAAGGGCGTACAAAATGACATACTTTTTATAAAAGTAGTCATAAAATATTTATTTATCAATAATATTGAAAACTTTGAGTCTCTATATATTCTTTAGTTAACTGCCATCATATAATTATGGATATCAATCAACTTATACACAAAACAAAAAAATAAGGAATAATTTTTAAAAACTTAAGAAAAAACCGTTTTGTCCACCC
>DWKA01002271.1:0-10913 GCA_018249155.1 Panoquina ocola ocola
ATGTAAAAGCTTTTATGATTTTGTGATGAAAAACCGACAAATATTAGATGCTGCTCGAAAACAAAATAAATATAAATTTAAAAATTAATTAATGTTTTTTTTCCAGTCAAAAATTTTTTTTTACATACGAGTACAATTCCCCTGGTTTGGTTCTTTCGAGAGTTGGCAACCCTAGGTTACAGGCCATAGTCCGCCATGCTGGCCAAGTACAGATTGGCAGACTGCACACACCTTTGAGAACATTGTGGAGAACTCTCAGGTGTGCAGGTTTCCTCACGATATTTTCCTTCACTGTTGCAAGTGATAATTAACTGGTAATATGCACATAACTTATAGAACATTAGTGGTGCATGCAGGAGTTAAATGCACAATCTCCCGGTCGAGAGATCATTGTTCAAACCACTAGACTATCACTGCTTTTTGAGTACCGTTATTAGATATTAATTGTGTGTTTGTATAATATTATCTTGACCAAATTTTTTATATACATTTTCGACATGGAAGTGCTCCACAAGGATCCTGCAATATGCTGAGTCTCCGATAATATAAATAAATGGAAAACATACTGTCAATGGTAAGAGGATGGCAATTAGTCAGGCCGGCCAAATATTCTACCACCAAATATTCTACCACCAAATAAGCATAGATAAAAGTATACAAAAGTAGATATAATAAGATTCTTTTTATTGATCAATTGCTATAACATTGTTCACCATATAAATTCGATTTCACACCTAATTTCACCAGTAATTGATTAGCTTGTGTATCACCCCAATAAAACATTTATCTTGATTATACATAATGGAATTGTTTGCTTCGGTAGTATAAATTTGTAGGCATGTCATTAAAATTAATATACTTATTACCTAAAGTAATGATTTCAGAGGTAATGATCCATGAAATTCTTAAAACTGTCAGATAACAGCACTTAAAAATTACTTCAGCTGTTTCGCTTAGATAATTGTTTTATCAGCCTAAAATATTAAGTTTTTAAATAGCACACAAAACAAAGAGTTGGTTTTTGCAGCCATTTGCTAGTCCTTTTAAATGTTGCAATTAAACTTGCAATACTATTATACTTATATTTTGTTTGGCTTAAATATAGTAAGCTAAATTAAAAACACTATTTATTACCATAGAGCTGAAATTTGTAATAGCTGTAAATCCACTAATATTTTTTTTTATTATAATTTAATACAACATAATTGAAAGTATGACATAATACATATCAGATTGGTTCTATATAATTTATTTCATTGCATCTGTGATCCTAAGGTCTTTGATTATAAATACCTAAAAATTATACAAAAAAAAATTAAGCATCTGTTTGTTTTCTAGTATTTCTGGCTACAAAATTGTACATATTGTGGCTCCCTACATTTGTGGATACCCTAAATACCCATTTAGAATTAATTTACACTAGCTCATAATTTTATGCTGTATACCCATTTTAACCTATATTGAGTATTCTATAAATAAATTAAGCATACCTATTTTATACACTAAATTAGTGAATTGATTAGTGGAAACAACTTTTTTATTCTGCCACATACTTTCCTACATCTATGTCCCACAGTTTCAAGTGAAAACTTTGGAATCAGTGCACTTTCACTAGCAATAGTCTACAACATTACAACACAATGCTAGTACCTGTGCCACCTCTCCAGACACCTCACTGCTTTTTATTTCAACTAACTTCAAGAAAACATCACTATTACATTAATTAATACATTTAATACATACAAAAATTAAATTAACAAACCTATTTTAATTACTCACAATACACACATAAAATTTATAATTAGCACTATTATTTACCCTCCTAAGACTACATTGTGTCTTTATTACTGTTACAAATATCATGCACTCAAAAACAATAATAATTACTTATCTATTGCAAAATTATATATTAATGAAAATAGACTTACCTTAAAATCAGCACTGCTAACTCTTATGCCCCAAACACGCCAGTTAGTGTCCCATTTCATTTATAACAAGCCACCTCCATCCTTATCACTGATAATTCGATTGTACAATAAATAATTTAATAGGTAACGCAAAGAAAGTGAATGATAACACTGCTACAATGTTAATAGGTTTATAACATATATTATTATGTACGTAGTATTTAATTTATCTAGGAGTAGTAATAATGAATATAATTGAAACTATATATTTTTTTAATTGGTTCAGAGAATTGAAAAGAAAATAAAAGCCAAACGCAACAACACACTGAACTGTATACGAAAAAACTTGAGAACTTGAAAACTTGAAAATGAAGAGTGATATTATGATTATTGAAGACTTCAAGTTCAAGTTGTCAGTAAGACAGTCAGTTGTTTCTGACAATGACAGATGGAAACATTCTGAATTAAAAATTGTCAATCTGACACGTTCAATGTTACCATTAACAAATCGCAGAAGCAATTGCAAGGAAAATATGAAAAAAAAGAGTTCTCCACTCATTGTTAAACTAGAATAGATAAAGAGGGCCCTGGGGGCTTGATGCGTTCTATATATTTCTCTTTATTACACAATTCTTGTTTTTATCAGTAGGTACTACTCGCTAAAAATGTTACCGAACAGAAAAAATTAATAACAATACGAATTTTGATAGTGGCACGGAGATCGGTACAGGCTACTCTAAGATTTTCTATCAAAATAACGTTTCGTATACTTACATAATATAATCTTAATATAAAAATATAGTATCATACTAGTAATTGAAAAAAAACAGGAGATTAAAAATACAGGAGATTCTGTAGAAAATTACGATAATCATTTAATAAAATATTTATTACTTAATTTATAACCGTCCCTTACAATATGTAAAAAAATATAATTTTTCTCTTACAAGATTTATGAAACTTTATACCATTTAGGAATCAAAACATTAAAATATCACATACAGTTATAGCATGAAGTTATGTATTTAATACCAGAATTTCTTAATTTAACTTTGGATTAATAATCGAAAGCGTAGCACCAACTAAGTGTAAGGAACCCGTAATTAAAACTGATATTCCACAATCATTTTTTATGCTGTACAATGCGTCTGAGACACACTCTAAAACAATAATTTCTGTTTTATCTGCATTTTGCATGCTTCTCCACAAGTTCGCATTGTTATGACATTTAGCTAATAGCTCTTCTTGTTCAACAGAAGAGTAATTGTCTTGATTCTTGTTCACATCGGCATACGCATTAGGAATAACAAAATATATTCTCTTGAATTTTATATTTTTCAGAGGCCTTAGAAGATTTTCTACATCTCGATCACCGGTAGCACTAAAAATTAGTACTTTGCTACGACTCCTGTAAAGAAAAACATATTCCTATATTAATTTAGAATTACTTAGCGATAACTGACAAATTAAAAATATATTCAACTTAAAAATTTATTTGCACTGTCTTAAGATTTATAAATAGTTATGGTCCGACTATATCCTGGTCCGGTACAAATTGTTCTGGTATTTAATTATTTGGAACTATTTCTTCACGCACTTAACCTCTATTTACGGTACGTAAATTATAACATAATTATAGTCCGAATTATAGTCCGATTCGTAGAAAACAAAACGATACTAATTATTATTTATTTCTACACTACATGGTAACACTGAAAAAGTCAAATAATACAAAATGACATTTATGTCATTTACTCCTGTTGTCCGTCAGTGTCAAGAGTCAAGACTGTCAAGTCAATGAAGTCAATCGCTGCCATGCCATCATCGATAGTGTAGGTAAATACTGTGAAAACGAATTATAATAAAATCTTTTGCTTAAATATCATGGAAACCCAAAATCAGAAACCTAGAAAAAAGCCTTCTAAGATAGAAGAAATGTCTAAGGAGCAAATACGTCAAGCCATACTTAGAAAACGTGAGTGCAACGCAAAAGCGCAAACAATAGTAGAAAATTTACTAGAGAAATGTGTAACTGAAGACTTCTTTATTATGTGTCTGCCCGATATAAACCAGAGTCACTTCGAGGACGTCATCGAAGAACGATCTATCCTGCACTTGTGCGGCTATCCACTTTGCTCCAAGACATTGTCGGAGAAAGACATACCTAAACAAAAGTACCGAATATCAGTCAAGACTAATAAAGTGTACGATATCACGGCTAGGAAGAATTTCTGTAGCAACGGATGCTATAAATCAGCTATGCATGTCAAGAAACAAATGCTCACAAGTCCGCTATGGTTTAGAGAGTATGAAGAAATACCTAGCATTAAACTTCTACCCATGGACTCTGTAGGTAGCCTGGGACAGGAAGTAGACTTGAATTTAATAGAAAAAATTGATTTCAAACGAGATAAACATATCTATACGTCAATCAATGATTTCACAAGTGCAAGTTTGAATGAAATAACTGACAATAGTTCTGCAGATGGTATTATTACAGAAAATGTTGATGATAACAATAAAAATATATTAAAAACTGAGAATTCTGTACCTAATTCCATAAATGAGAATATCACACAAAAGATTAATAACAGCAGTGACTACAGGAATAATGAACAGATTACAAACATCAAACCAAGCAAACAGAATAATGTCGAAGTACCCAAGCCCAATAATGAATGTACAGTTAGTAATAATGAGTCCAAAAAACCAACTCCAAATCCTCTCAACATTGTTGGAGACATAGTAGAGAGACCAGAAAGAAAATTGGATCCAATATTATGTAACATGCCCTCTACTGAAATAAATGATAAGACCAATGCTGCTTGTAACAGACCACCACAGAAGAAGCAACCTTCAATAGCAGCCATAACAATAGAAGTTGAAAAATGTTTAGCTGAATGGTTCACTTTAGACACATTACTGTTTTTGTTTGGTGAAGAAAAGGTCAAGGAGATGGTTGCTGACAAAGGAGAATGTATAAAGGAGTACTTAAGTAACTATGCTAAGAGTGTGTTCTACACCTCCAACACATATGACCAGTACCAGGCCCTATGCCGAAAATTAAACATGCTTGAACTCGAGGACAGAAAATATGATTCCCAAGCCCTTCAAAGAGATACAAAGCCATTACCAGACTACTCTATAATAAAAGAGGAAAGTAAGAAAATTCAACTAAGGGTTAAAGCTTATTATTCTGGTGAAACCGAGATACCTGAAACACAAACCCAAGCAGCCACATCAGTTCCAGAGGACAACAAAAATCCTACCCATTTGCCTTTAGTCGATAAGAATGCTCAAAATGCATTACGTCGTCGCATAGTATGCCAACACTTAAACAAAGTATTGCCAGATTTACTGAGATCTCTCAACCTCTCCACTCCCACAGTTAGTGCAGAGATTCATCTGCTAGTGAACACATTCAGGCTTAAAGCAAATAATATTATGTTCAAACCCATTCAATGGACATTAATTGCATTAGTGTTTATCAAATTGCTCTCAATTAGAGACAGAAGATTGGAATACCTATTGGAGCAGCCAACGGGTTACCAACACATGCAGCTTTTGCTTTTAAGTTACAAGCAGGATGGGGGCTACTTAGACAGGCTGATATCTTGGCTCACAGACATTGATAGAATGCTAGATATAAATGACACACAACTAACTATTGAGTAACTGTTGCATTGTTTATTTAATTTTCTACAAGACAAATGATAATATACATAATTTATTTTAAATTTGTTCCTTATTTTTACATATCATGAAAATCCATCTTTATGTTTATGTGATAAAATGAATGAAGTAATGAAAATGAAATATATATTTATTTTTTAAACAGTTTTTCTTTACCAATGAAGTGAAATGTTATTACAATATGTTAATGCATAATTTAAATTCATTTGTTTCATAAGAAGCTCAGTAACTGATATATTGATCTGGTTTCAGATTACCAGACCAGTAGTTTGAATACCAAATATTAAAACCATATTATAGTTGATAGGACCCATGTATTGTCTGTCCAGGGAGGCACAACCGGCTGTTCTATTTCTGCCACCTAATAATAATCTCTATGTGTTAAACTGTTTTAACCCACCTGTTATTTTCCTCGAACCAACTGGAGCAAATCTCCATGGACTCCTTAGTGTGTGCTCCGTCCAAGTAAAAGTGTGCATTCTCTGTCCGAATCACCTGGTACCTGCCCGGCCACCTGCACTCCTTCAGCCCTTGCTCAGTCTCAGGGGGTATTGTAGTCATTGAGTTACCATCTACCGCCCCATTGATTGTGCCAATGTTTCCACACTTAGCCACTCTCATCCAAGCATGTGATAACTGTATCGCAAGTGAAGCGTTCATTCGATACGCATCTAAATCCACTGGCAGTATCTTGGACCCGTTTGAAAATTTGTACGTGTTGTAATCAGGTACTACAGTTAGGGGGCACTAAAAGGAAATTTAAAATCATTATTTACGTGACAACCCACAAAATTTAAGTAACAATGGATTTATGGTAGTGTTAGTGGATAGGAAACATTTAGAAAGCTTCATCGTACGGTAGTTCGTCCATCCTAAATGTTAAAGCTATCATAACCAATGCACTTATAGCTTAAAAACTTCCGACTTACGTATTGGTCATTATCCGTCTATCAATCTGTATAATAAATCAATATAAATTAGGAGAAACCTGTACCATTTAATGGGCTAAAATAGCAAGACCTTTACATGTCCTGAACAATTTTTAAAACAAGAACCAAGAGTGACTTGGACCAACTGAACAAAGTTGATTGAAGCTCGGAGTTTTTCTTTCTATAAGTATACCTGGACGTATACGTATACATTTCTTTATGTATACGCACGTAACGAGAAGAGATGTAAATGTGTGTGAGCGTAGGGGACGAGGACAGACTAGGAAAAGATTGATGGATTGTGTGAAAGATGATATGGAAGTTTTGGGAGTAAATGTTGAGATGACGGCTGATAGGGATGTGTGAAAGCGAAGAACATGTTGCGCTGACCACAAATGAGGAAGAGGATGATGATGTATACCTGAACGTCAGCAGCAACTGCTCGGAGTACGTCCATGGCGTCGGGCGGCTGGCGCACGGTGTAGGCCGCGCAGCCCGGCTTCATGATCCCGGCCTTCGCCTCTGCGATCTGCGCCAACGTGTTGCCCAGTATGGACGTGTGGTCCAGTCCAAGAGCTGTGATACCCACGACGGGGACTTTTCTAAAACAGATTCATTTTCTATTAAACGCTGGTAAAAAATATAAAACTCTTGTTTGTATTTATAAATACGAAGGTTCTACCAGACATGTGTTAACATAAAATTTTTTGCCAATCACGAGAAGCCTGTACTGGGTGGTACAGAACCCAGTAGCCTGTAACAGGTAAAATTTTACTCTTTTGCTTCATCTTTTCGTTAGCAGGGTTTCGTTTTGCATTTGCAGCAATACAGTGCAGTAGTGGGCGATATGCCTAATATCAACAAAGAATCCCACTCTTCCATAGGCAATCGCTTGGTGTGTGTGTGTGTGTGTGTGTGTGTGTGTGTGTGTGTGTGTGTGTGTGATAAAGAAGTAATAAATTACCTTAGAACGTTTGTGTGATCGAAAGTACCACCAATTCCAACTTCAATGATAGCTACGTCAACCTTCTCTTTCAGAAAAACATTGAAGGCCAACAAGGCGAAGAATGCGAAGTACTTGGGCATGTCGCCGTCGTAAGCCTGAAATAAACGATTTTGTTACAGAACTTATTGTGTCTATAGCAATACATATTATAAAGACAATGTATGACGTGACCACCCTTTAGCGACAGATACTTTTATTCGATATTCGCCACGATCATACTTCGGTACTCTCAACAGAATCGCTTATGTTCCTCTTAGGGGTCATTGGAACGAAGGAGGTGGCCTCATGGGGCAAATCCCCCACCAAGGAATAGCACCCAGGATTAAAGATAAGCCAAGTTAGATTAGGGTTCGCTTATTTTATACACATTACAATAGGGACCCCGCGTACCGGGGTTCCGGCAACATCTGCCAGGTAGTCATATAATTATTGTAATCTAATAGTTTTTGCAGTTTTTCGACTACGTAATATACAACCAAACGTAACATGATGTGTAATGCAATATCGCCATAACATTGACACTTTACGTTCAGGGTCATATGATGAGCTCAGTTGAGCTAAAGGGGTGGTCGGTCGTTACATTCACATAGTACAGTCATGAACAAGAAACTTGGCAAGAATCTGAAAGAGACAGTTAGATGCGCAGAACAACAAGCAGAGCAAAACGTGTTCTGCGCATCTAATGTCTCTTTCTACGTCTTGCCAAGTTCCTTGCGCACGACTATACCTATTTTGATTACCTGCGTGGCGTACAACGAGTCATACACTTGTTGGAAGTAGCGAGCGAACTGTTCCTCGCTGAGCATGGTGCCGTCCAGCCGCACGCGCTCGCGCACGGCCACCAGGTGCGGCGACAGGAAGAACCCCGTGCGGAATCCGTGCCGCCGCAGAATGGCCTCGCACATCGCGCTCGTTGAACCCTGATCATGTCAGAAAAAATCACTTTATTTTTTTTTCCTATTTATTTCCAAGAGTCATTTGATTATGTAAATTGAACAAAAAATACAAAATTAAGTTACTTAAAAAATATTATGATATAATTAAACAAAAAAAAAGTTGCAAAAAATTTTCAGTTTTACAAAGAACCCCTAGTTTTTATCGAATAAGTACCATTTGCCAAGTGCGACATTAATTTGAATATAAGTAATATTAATAGTCTATCCACGTATATAGATACGTGATTACATACGAGCCATACGGAAAAGCTAATTAATCTATGAAACTAATACACACTAGTTCTACGCAATGAGGATCAGTAGGTAGGTAGTAGTACCGTACAGCGGGTCTATTACGAACTCTTAATTCCAGCCAGCCAATTCACGGCCATGCAAATCAGTCAACCAGCGGTCGCATGTGGATGTCATGTGGATGTCATGCGACCGCTGCTGGTTGGCTGATTTGCATGGCCGTGAATTGGCTGGCTGGAATTAAGAGTTCGTAATAAACCCGCAGCGCGTCGGGTCACATCATAACATCACTCGTTTACTTCACATGTAGACGCTAGTAACTTTGACAATATTTACTTTAAAATTCAATAAAACACTTCCGTGTTTTTTCTAGCTGGCAGTCGGAGGACTCTTGACTCTAATCAAGTTAAACATTTCACAATCTGATTCCAGAATCAGTAAACAGTTGTTAAACCCGTAGGCAACGGATTAGATCAATATTTTTATAAGACTTTTACAAACTATATGACGTTGTATACGTCCTCGACACTAATAGTACTCGACACGTAACTTAGCAAGTGTCTGAAAGAGACTGTTAGATGCGAAGAAATCATCTTTTAGAAAAAAAACACTTCTTCACATCTGTCTCTTTCAAACTCTTGCCAAGTTACGTATCGGGTACTATACCTGGTCGTTGTCGCTACCTGGACAAAAAAATAACCATCTGCCCCTTCTTGGAGCAAGATATATTTGATTTGCATCTATGGGCCAAAAAATCCTAGCTTGATCTCCCCCTCCCTTCTAGATTATGATCATAAGCTTTGATACACCACCAGATTGATATAAGCTGGGTGGACCCATGAAGATATACCACAATATAGACTTTAACAACTTAAAGTGCACCTCCTCCACCAATCCGCAGGAGCAGCATGCTGGAGTACGCTCTAGGCCAGTCTAGGCCTCCTCAATTACGGGGAGAGACCCGTGCTCTTTAGTACGCAGTTTATGGGTCGACGCCACTTAAAGCACACCACAAATTATAGAACAAACTCAATAAGTATTATAATAGTACACTTACATTACATATTACGCCCACAAATTCTGGCAGCAAGCTAGGTTCCTGTGGGTCATCTTTTACATCAGAGTCAGAGTCGGTCGCTGGAAGCGTCACCAGGTCAACAGCAGGTGTGGTCGCCGGCTGTACTGAAGACCCTGTCGTTTGAAGACTGCTCACCGATTCTGGAACTATAGGTATAGCTTGGTAGAGCTTTTCCCCAAAATATAAGCGTTATCTTTGTCGGATTCCCAGGCTAAGCCAAAGGTGGTACCAGGTACATTCTGCAACTAAAACTTAGAGCAAAAAAATCTCGTGTGTCTTTAAATTTCACGATTTTATGAGACGTTTTTGACTGCAAGGTAGTACCAGGTCTAAAGGACCTGGTATGCCATAGAAAAATTCACTTCCCGGCTGAAACGACTGGTATTGCATGCTATAAAACTACACGAAAATCAGTCCCCCCGTGAACCTGTTAACTACGCTATGAACATCTCAACCAGTAATTCGATGGATTGAACGGTAGGTCTCAGCGAGATATCCTAGGTTAAAAAAAAGGTATGGGTGTTTTGGCAGTTTTGTGTACCAACCTTAACTAAGATTACCATAGTAATACCTATGTAACCTTTGAGAACATTATGGAGAACTCTCAGATGTGCAGGTTTCCGCACGAAGTTTTCCTTCACCGAATCAAGTGATAATTAACTTCAAATACGCACATAACTTTTTCAAAATGAGTAATGCTTGTAGGATTTAAACCCAGGACCTCGCGATCGAGAGAGGAACGTTCAAACCACCGGACTATCACTGCATACATACGATAGTGATCGATAATTTCCTGTAAATCTGTCTGATACTTTAATAGCCGATGTAAGTAAAAGGTTCACGCGCGAATGCACCACATTACGTTGCGACGTTAAGTCGGAGCATTAAGTCGGTTGCGTGTGAATTAAGTCGGGAGTTGAATGAAATTATGTGAGTAAAGTCATTGACAAGTAACTTGCCAAAAGCCTGAAAGAGACATTAGATGCGCAGAAGTTTGATATGTGGTAGAACCGTGTAAGATTCGCCCGAGGAAGGACCACCGCCCCACCTATGCCGTGAAATAATTGCCTTATAGCAATTGTGTTTCGGTCTGAAGGGTGTTCTGGGATTTCG
>DWKA01002272.1:0-10912 GCA_018249155.1 Panoquina ocola ocola
CGGGACCGCTCACGGTAGGGATTTGTAGAAGCAATGGCGTAGTTTGACGTTCGAAAAGAGTTTGTGAAAACCTACTTTGAATAAATATTTTTGAATTGAATTGAATTGAATAATAAGTACAGAACATTTTATATCTCTGATCTATTTATTACGTTTACCCGTGACGTTTACAGAAATCTTATACCTGAACAACGCCATCTACTATTGCCTTCTGTTACTGATTCCCTGATATTGTTCATCATTATTACATCTTCTAGAAGCAAGTCACGCTAAATATAAAATTACATGCAAAGTACTTCTATAATCCTGGATTAATATAAAATGAAAAAGAATTGGCTTCTAATAAGGATTTATTGGGGGATTTTAGTGTAGTCTGTGGGTATTCTGATATTGTATTTGCTAAGCTATCATAATCATAGACTATGCTTGTCATTGTCATTGTCAAAAATGTCAA
This sequence comes from Panoquina ocola ocola, assembly GCA_018249155.1. NCBI lineage: Eukaryota > Metazoa > Arthropoda > Insecta > Lepidoptera > Hesperiidae > Panoquina > Panoquina ocola. The sequence goes on from DWKA01002272.1 coordinate 455, forward strand.
ACTCAATCGCATGAAAGTTGTCTACGCGATTCACTAATCCTAATCAATAATAAATAAAATCAATATTGCGATGTACCCTTGTGATGTGCATAGATAAATTTTATTAATATCATTAAGTAAACATATTTCACACTATTCTTATGAAACAAAACATCGAACATAAACATAATCATGAAAGTTTGTATACGAGAGTGACAGCATCAAGAGATAATCAATACATGGATTAATTCAACGAACAACATGGCTCTGGGACAGATCACGAAGGTGAGAGACCCGGAGTGGCTGTCCCGGCAGCGCACGAGCAGTCTGCGGCGACACGTGCTGTGCGACATGTGCGGCAAGCGCGAGTACAGCAAGCGCGAGCTGGTGGCGCACCTCGCGGGCTGCGCGGCCAGCCGCACCTGCAGCTGGTGCAACATCGAGTTCAAGAACCGCGGGAACCTGTTTAGCCACACGCTGCACTTGCATGGGAAGAGAACTAGGTGCGTACTGCCAGTACTGCCGCCTTAGACAAGTGTCCGAAACGTTGTAGAATAGAACACCAAATGTATGGGAATGATATAGGTTTACGCGTAAACGTATGTCATATGAGGTATCCCATATCTGTTCCACTGCTGTGCTCGGGTCTCCTCTCACAAGGATACAGGACATAGTCACGCTGCCACGTGTAGGCAGACTGCTCACACCTTTGACCATGTTATAGCACACTCAGGTGTGAAGGTTTCCTAGATGCAATAGGGAGAGTTGGCAAGATAATTAAGTGTAGGCATACCTGGGGGTTGGCTGCTCTTTCCACAGAATTCAGGTGTCTTCCTGTAACCACATGGATGGCAGGAACACATGTGGCTGCTGATACTATTATTTTATAACTTTATCAATAACTTTTTTCATTCAGAAACTACCTTAGATAATTAGCTTAAAGTTTTTTTTGCAATTATACAGGTATATTTCTCTTATCCTGATAGTAGTAAATAGTACAGTATCACATATTTATTGTTATATAGTATCTGTTGTATGATTAATATGAAACTGCGATCAATAATGTAAAGTAATCAATAAATCTATGTTAAATTTCAGCAAACTGGAGGAGATGAAGAGACAAATGCCATCCATCTACTCGTGCACCGTCTGCCCCAAGACGTACACTCAGGTGACCAACCTCAAGTACCATATACGTAGAGATCACTTCAATCTGATCGCACGGATCATGCAGACGGAGGAGCGGAAACTGAATGAGGTGTGGCTTGAGAGAGTACTCAACTCAGATGCACTTGTTGAAATCACAAAGGTCAAAGGTTGCATGTATTTAATGAGGAAAGTAGCACCGAATGCCTCTCTTAAAGTGTCAGAGCCAGTCGACTCCATTGATCTGACACCATTATATCCGACTCATGTGAGAAAGAACCGCGTCTGGTGCGACATCTGCAAGAAGACGTGCTACCAGCGCGACTTTCAGAAGCATCTCAATGAGAAACACAAGAAAATCACCCGGCATCACTGCAACAACTGTGACAGGACGTTCAAGCGGCCGTACCTGTACCTGAAACACAGCTGTACGAAGAAGAAGCGGCGGGGGCCCAACAAGTGCGCAACGTCCATCGAGAATATCACGATACAGGATGATTGTTGAGGTTCAGGTCATAGTGGGTCTCATTGGACCTTTACTTGACTTGCAGAAAATGAAGGCAGAGGATGTTATAGTATAATATACTCGTAAATAATATGATATAAACTACAAATTAGATAAGTAGAGGTGCTGGCTACATAACACTTGTAGTTTTAGTTTTAGTTTTAATAAAGGTGAACTTTTTATTGTTCATATCTGGTTTGCACTAGTGTAAATTTATTTTACGTTGGAATGAAATTGCTTATATTGCAAAGGCAGTAAGTTTGACGATTTAAAAAGGAGCTGTCACTATTTAGGATATAATGGGCTGAATATAATAATATATTTACTACATAGCGTATAGTTATTTTCCATTTGAGTTATGGATATGAAATAAATCTTGCAAAAGGAGATCTCCCACCAGGTAGAGTGTGTTGCATGGGGAGTGGCCGCGCTGCAACTGAGTATAGTTGTGGTCGGCAGCTCTGTGATCTCAAACAGCGGTAATAGGCACCTGGATTGGAATTAATTTGTGATGTATGCATTAGTGTTATTTAAGTATTTCATGTACATAGATATAATGATATATCACATAAATATAAGTAGGATATAAAATTACCTTTTAGTATTTGTAATAAAATATTTTTGATGAGGCATTAGTATTTATAGTACATACTTCATAATGTTTATCTCTTCGTAGGGTTTCTGTGGTATCGATAAGTATAATTTTAACTTTTTTTAATTAAAAGATCGTCATCACAATAGCAAAATTAATTTATAAATCAACTTGATGTACAAAATAAATTTTAATTGTACATTTTATGTTATTGTGTTTGTATTTATTGGGGTAATTATTGTACAGTTTGTATGTTGTTGAGATATTATTAAATCACAGGGTGTTTTCATGTAATGTTTTTTTGTTGCCCTGGTCAAGCAATGGGGGGAGGGTGTTGCTCCTACATAGCTCTTTGCCTGCAAAGTCGTCAATAGCCGAGTCCGGACTGGCCGAGCAGCCTCGCGAGCCCTGCCGCGCGAAGCAAGTTCTCGGCCAGTCGGGACGTGCCTCGGCTGAGGCAAACGCACATGCCGCCTCAAAATAGAACAGGCAATTGTCCCGCGGCAAACGTCTGAGGCTGCCGCGCGAGGCTGCTCGGCCTGTCCGGACGCGGCTAATGAATATACTGCAGTATTTGATTAGCTATGGGTATACCCAGCCTCTAGTGTAGGGACGAACAAATCAAAATTCAAAATGGTTGTCTCAGGAGAGCAAACCCATAGTAAACAGGAAAGTTTGTACATGCTGAAAGGCTGGCAGTTTCCAGTGGAGTATCAAAATTGATGACTCGATTGGTGTAACGTAAAAGTGTATGGGAAATGTTTCCTTAACTGCCGCCACTCGCCAGATGGCTCTGCTCCGATTCAACAATTAATATTGTAGTTTACGCCGATCGAGTAGTAAGTAAAACTCGTACTAATCGCACTGACATATTTTTTTTAGGTATAGCGTTTTACTTCTTCCTTGAAAAGCATGAGAATTGAAATTGTTTCGTCTATTTTACCCACGGAATAGTCAAATAAGAATAATAAATTCTTACAGAATAATAAATTCTTACAGAATAATAAATTCTTATTTGACTATTCCGTGATTTTACCTGACTTAGTACTTTGCTAGAGTTATAATTAAGGTTAAAAAAATCTATTTCTGTTTACGCTTATTATTATTGTAATACGGCATTTATTTTTCTAATATATTATGGACAAGATAGGTGGTAAATAATAACAAACGACAGACAGTTGCTACTTTTGCTAGACAAAAATCAGATGGAATATTAAAAACGCAGTTAGTTAATCCGTAAATGTTTGTGTATAGTAGGGAGGTACCTTAATTTTCCGTTTGTTGTTATTTTAAGCAACCTTTCGGTAGAGTAATATTATAGTTCAGCAAAAGTTACGGTAAATCGATTTGCCGCTCGCATTTTTTGCTACATCCGTTCCGGCGTCACCCAAAGATTGCGTATGTGGGTAAACTGGGCGTAGAACGGGGTCTCGGGTCTAGGTTAAACTTTGCTCATAATCAATACTGTATGGCAGTCCAATCCAGAAAAATAATGTCATTTGCCATATATTTTCGGAGCGTGAACGTTTACAGAAAAGCGCTGAAGCGTAAAATAGGTATAAAGTTTGGTGTGAGCAAAAACATTTGAACATCATCTTATTTACCATGTTTCAAATTCTATTTATTCTGTTCGATTGCAAAGGTCAGAAGTGATTTGACGACGACGCTAATTAAAAGAGTAGATACTGGGTTCGATTCCCAGCGACGCCTATGCCTCTTAAAATGATGAATGATGAGTTGAAATTTCTGTTCTCTGCCTGAGTGTGTGTGTGTTCTTTATGGCGTCCACGACATAGGGGAATTCTAGTGTGAGGATATTTTTTTTTTTGAAAAAAATCATAGCAAACGAGCTGACAGTGCCACCGTCCTCTACCGCCCATGGACACCTCGACAAACCTCGGATAGCGGTGGTTAGAGTGCCTGTCCACCGGAGCGGAGCAGAGAAACGGATAAATATTAACCAATAGGATCAACATCAACAAAATCTCTGCTCAATTTGTGCAATCCTATTGGCTAATATTTATCCGTTTCTCCGCTCCGCTGCCTCGCTCCGCTCCGGTTGACAGGCAGCCTAATTGTCCTACTCGAAGTTCACAGATGCGTTGCTAGTGTTGCTACCCCTGAGGACAGAATAGATGGTCTCCTTCTATATAAGTGAATCGGAATCCCAAAACATCTTTCAGACCGAAACACAATTGCTATACAGACAATTATCTTAGGAAAGAAATAGGTGGGGCGGTGGTTCTTCCCCGGGCGAACCTAACATGGCGCTGCCACCTACTAAAAAATATCAATGTGTTGTGATGGTATGGATACGAAGTATGTGTGTATTGCAGGCGCTGAATCAGTTTGAGAGTCAGTCGAAGACTCGTTCCACACCGCCGGGCCCCAACAACCCGGGCATGAGGGGCCCTCCGCATCCAGGAGGCCCCCCCGGACCACATCCAGGAGGTATACCAGATTTACAGAATTTTATGATTATAACTTGATGATTGATTAGAGCAATGGAAACATGCACAAATAAATAAAAGCGTATACCAAGATACATTTTGTGCGCCTGATGTGCTATTCAAATTATGGAATTAATGTAATTTATGACATTGAATTTAATGATAATTTTTATGACAATTTTTTATATAGATTATTTTAGACATAATTTTTACTAATTTGCATACCCTTAAGGGTCAAAATAAGAGAGACGTTTACCTTTAAATATGTAACATCTGTAACCTAACCTTATTTTGCAAATAAACGATTTGAATTTGAATTTGAATTTGAATTTGAAAACAAATTAGGCTATTTACACTGCGGCGTCGCTGCGCTCTGGTCGGCCGACACACGGTTCACTTTGGTCATTGGTTGGTGCAGATGCACTCATGTACGTCAACTTTTTGGGGTTCCGTATCTAAAGGGTAAAACAGGGACCCTAATACTAAGGATTCGCTGTCTGCCCAATTTGGCCCCCATACAGCAAACGTAACATTTTGGCTCGACATTAATAACGGCAACAGGAACACTCTTGAAATATTCCCAGAATGTTTATTAGTTATACCTACTTATACTTATTTTAAAAATATAATATTTTTGCAATTTTTTGTAGATAATAATAATAGGGAACCCTTTGTGAGCGAATCCGACTCGCAGTAGTCCAATTTTATTAAATCTATCACATTAAACATTCTGTGTTCCTTGTTTATTACTTTAAACTACAGTGTATTTTAGGAAACGTTGGAACGCTCAGTGAATAGACGTTGTAACATTTTCGTATCTTTAATAATATAAAAAATATTTTTAAACATACACTTAACTTTAATACTTAATATTAAACCATCATAAGCAAGTTATAAGTTAGTATTAACAGACTGGAATGATATGAACAATCACGTGGCATTGTGTTCTTGATGCGAACTTATATTTAATATTAACAAAGTTATAAGAGATAAAATAATAACAAAGGTACAAAACCCATTAAAATAATTTTAATAAATATGTTTTAGTTGGATCCAACCATAAATAAGCGATATAATTTGAATGGGTCAACATCACCCAGCAACATTTGATTCCGACCACAGCTGGCAAGCATCCTCACACCGAGGTACAGGATGTAATGTACACCTATCTAAAAAATATTCTGGCGCTGGTGAGGCTGTAGTACAGCAGCTTGTACTCTTCTTCGAGAGTTTTAATTTTCTTTTCAGTGAGAGCGAGCGCCTGCTGCAGCCGCAGCGAGCCGCCGCGCGCCTGCTCCGCCAGCAGCTGCTTCTCAGCTTTGATATGCTGCCACACCGACTGGAACCAATCCAGCGCTTCAAAGTTGGAATCCTGGGAAACAACATATTTGGATTTTAGTCTAAACAACATTCCCTAAAGTCTTTCTGGATATAAAATCTGGAATAAATTAGTACATAATTATGACGAAGATTTTACTTACGATAATAGAAAAACGTAATTACTTTGCGTTTTTGTATTACATCACCTCAACACCAAACTTTTTACGATACGATAATACTTCAAAGGGATACCTAGCCTCTCTGCTGAGAATGAATAATTACCACAACACCAAGCACTGACCTGGTCCAGAAGCTTCAGGATGTAGGCGACGCCCATGGCGAAACCGTCGTCGGTGAAGGAGGCTCCGACTTTATTCTTCTTGTACATTTTATCCTTAGATAATATCATGTGTTCCACGAAGTTCAATGTGAGCGGGGGAACGATTATGAAAAAATTCTTAAGATGAATATTTTTGGGATTTCTGAAAACCGGAGCGAACACGTCTACGAGGAGTTTGAAGTATTCGGTGCCCTGGATGAAGTTAGAGATGAGTCCGTCAACGTTGTCATCGAAGTTTTCGGCAGATTCGATTACTTTGTCTCCGAGAGTGTTTTCATCAGCGTTCTGTAGGATCTTTCTGTTGTCGAGGTCGGGCAGGAAGGCCGTGGCGTCGGCGCAGCAGTGGCGGCCGCCCGAGCGGATCATGCGCACGTACCCGATCGCGTTGCCGATCTGACTGATCAGATCTCTGAACAGGTCCAGGTAACTCTGTCCGTCTTCATCGAGTCCCAGCACTTTTATGCCTTTATTGAACCGTTCAGCGTTTTTGTAGGGATACATATTTCCGTGCGCGCCGGCATTCTCTTTAAAGTTTCTCATGTCTTTGATCAACCTCGATTTGATCTGCTCGTCGTACATGAACTGTGAAAAAGTATAAAATTTATTTTTAAGGAACTGGTACGTAAAGTTGACCGTCGTGTTCATCACTCCCGTTCCGTGCGTTCTTATCGAGTTGGCGATGTGCCGGATGTTGATGGTGTTGAGGTGCTTGTTGTTGCTGCTCTTCTCTACGAAGATCTGGTTGTTGAGGTTGTACTGGTACTTGGCCACGAACACGTGGATGTTGCGCATGATCTCCAGCACGTCCAGCCCCTGCTCCAGCGTCTGCGTGGGCAGGTCGTCCTGGATCGTGCGGAGATTGAATTTAAATCTGGCCATCTGCCGCATCTCGCCGTACGTCTTCCAGTCGGACAGAACGACCGTCGTTAGGTTGTAATACGTCTTCGATAGATAATGTTCCACGAACGGAATCACCGCCAAGTAGATGATCTGAATCTTCAGGACGTCGATCGCTAGTAACGTTTTTTTAATCATATCGAAGGCCAACGGGTTGATCACGTCCAGCTGCAGGTGCGAGTGGATGTGCAGGCGCAGGTTGGTCTCTATGTTCTGGCCGATGTCGTTGAGCACGTTGGCGTCGATCATGTTTGTGATTCTCTTCGTAAATTCTGAGAATCTATCCTGACCGAACAGTCTGTCAGTTGTGTGTAAGAGTGCAGCACAGTCGTCCAAGACCATCAAGAAATATTTTATCCTTAGCGCATTTATGTGGTTGCTAAAGTTCTGTTCGAAATATATGGCAAAAATATTTTGATGCCACAACATCCAGGAACAGTTGCAGTACCGTTCCATACTCTTCGAAAAATCCGTAAGGATCTCAATCTTCTCAAGCAACAACCCGAGCTTGGAGTGGCCGTCCTCCGCGTGCGCGGCCTCGGGCACGAAGCCGAGCGCCACCGCGGCGGCCGCCCGCGCCGCGCCGCCCGCGCCCGCCGCGCGCGCCGCCACCACCGCGCACGTCAGCTCGTCCAGCCGCTGGCTGGCGTACTTCTTGTCGCACATCAGCGTCTTCTTCACCTCCAACATCGACGAGGCCGCTTGGAACATCAGATGTTGGATGATCATTGTGTTCGAGATAAGTATTTGGTCGTAATTTCTGCTCACCACGTTGCTGAGCGACTTCAGTATGTCGATCACGTCGAACAGTGATTTCAGGGTACTCTTGGACAGCGGGATCCCCAGGGATAGATGTAGATTGATGAATGTTAAGATTGAAAAGTGTATGCTGGAAGCGGCGTCGAGTCCGTCCAGGACGGTCTTCGCGTGGTGGCTCATCTCTGCGGCGTTCAGTTTGTTGTCCGACGAGAACATCTCCTCCACGTCTAACACCCAATGGGAGCATATATTCTGCAGATTCATTATATCTTTATTGAAGGAATTCTTCTTACAGCTCATGTAGGCCTGTCTCGCCTTCAACATGGTTTGAGATAATTTTGAATGATTGGCACACTGCGACGGTATGTGTCTCTGAAGAAATTGTTCTGGAAACCAGATGACGGTCCCCATCACAGGAATGCTGTGCGCCTGCAATACAGAACCGAATGTTACTGCTCAGCGGATCTACTGTAACCCAAACTGAATAGGTTCAAAATAATATATGGGTACCTTTGTGTTTAAATCTATTAGGGTTTTGAATATTTTTTTGTCACTGCATCCAAATAGGTGGCTGCTTAGTACATATAAAGCATTTATTTTTATACTTTTGTACATATTCTTTATATTTGGCTTATCAAGTATAATCTTGTCAAGATTAGACATGGCATGTTTTATATAATTAAAAAATTCCGAAGAAATTAAAGACATATTTTTTCCTGACAAATCTTTTTTTCTAATGTTTAACAAAGTATGAAGGCAGTTTTGTACTATGTCATCGTTCATCAGTTTCTGCGTAATAGCATCGACGGCTCCAAATATTGATTTCAATTTAGCGTCGTACATATCGAGGCTTTCCGAAGTACATGTTTTTAAACTTTTAACATATTTACTCCAATTAGATGCTAATGAGCTATTTGCGATTAGCTGTTCCAGCAAAACCAAGAGAGTGAATGCTTCTGCTATATTTTTGATTATATAATGCCATTGAATTCCATCTGAAAACAAACAACAATATTACTGACAGATTATACTTTGACTTTATTCATCTCTGTGTCTAATCCAAACATGTGAACTGTTGAACATCAGAACTCATCTATTAGGGTTGGCTGTATGATCATTTTGTAAAATATTTCTTGTATCAATGTCCACTTTGCTTTTTTTTAATTCTTGGCTATAACATGTTTAGATTAAGTTGGGTCCTTGTAGACAGAAATATTTTCTAGCTACCTCTAGCTCTAACACTTGTTATGTAATTATTTTATTTTCCTTTACAAGTGTATCAGTTGTGCTATTCTGACACTTTCTAACGTTGAGACAAATGATAATGCCTCAAACGTTAAGATTTGTGCCATCTAGCACCTTGATTACAAGATACAAGTCATGCAACCAACAAAGCACTTCAAATTGGTTAGTTAATCCTTGTTAGTTAATATTTTTTTGTTCTAAAAAGAAATATATAGGGTGGGCAATACACCTAGGATCCTTCTACAGCTAATCAAGTTGTAACAATATCCCAGTGATCTTGATTTCTGATGTCCACATGTATAAAGACAATCATCACAATAAGACAGAAGGAGAATGCCCATTTGTGCAGTCTCTTACACTCATAAAAAAAATATTTATCAATTATATCAATATGAAAAAAATTAATCCTGCAAATAATTATAATAATATATGCAAAAAGCAAAAATGGTAATAAAAAACTGCCCTGACATTAATATAATTGTGCATGGACATAAGGACCCTGGTTTGGGGTTCAAAAACAAAAATGGCAGATAATATTGATTTAGTTAAAAACATTGGAAAGAAGTTTGGTTCTAATGCAATTAGACCATTATCCTTTATAAGACTTCAATGGACATTATCCTTAATGAATGAAACAACCAAAAGTCAATAATGATATCTTACTAATATTAATCAGCCCCTCAGTAACTATGGCAAATACTTGTGAACAGAGGTTCAGCAGTGTGTCGTTGCAGCGAGAGAGGAATGCACTGAGCTGGCATATTGATTCCATTTGAGAAGGAATAGTACTTCCAGAATATTCATCATAAACAGATAGGAAAAGAAAGTGCCTAAAACAGAAGGTGTTTTAACATGAAACCATACTAAAAACAGAATATTATAGAACACTTTACAAATTATTGCCATTCCTGACAAACAGTGAAATAAATATACACAGAATGCATTTATCAATATTCACAAAAGAATAATGCTTTAGGAAAATTTTGTATTAGCTGTAAAATTGGAAAATGAAAGTGTTGTTGAAACCCATTTAAAAACCAACTAGTTATAATATAGGGTTTTCCAATAGGGATGGGTCGATTGTAACAGCTCATGGCGGCTATATTGTTTTTTTTACTCTTTGTCAAAATATGGTGTTATGATCAATCACTAATGACAAATCATCATGGCAAGTTACAGCGTCGAGCAATACGTGCAAGTGATAAAACTTTATTATCAAAAATAA
>DWKA01002273.1:0-10908 GCA_018249155.1 Panoquina ocola ocola
AACCACTGGACGGATCGGGCTGAAATTTGGCATGCAGGTAGATGTTATGACGTAGGCAACCGCTAAGAAAGGATTTTAATCAATTCTACCCCTAAGGGGATAAAATAGGGGATGAAAGTTAATACTTTTAACGCGAGCGAAGCTGCGAGCATAAGCTAGTTTAATATATATTTAACAGTATCATTTAATTTAATCCACGACTATCGGTCTTTAAATAAATATTTCGCTTTCCAAACAACACAATGAAACGAGTTGTAGAAATAGCAATTCATTTTCGTGTTTCGGTTTATTATAATAAAAAACAATTGTATTAGCAAAATGAACAAGCAGTTGCCAAACAGAAAAAAACGTGGCAATAGACCAATAGCGATGAGGTCACTAAGGAGAGCGGGCCTGCGTTAGTCGTGCTAGCTCAATCGCAGTTTTTGTACACACTAAAATACCCCGACCTACGTCAACCGCCTTCCAAATGTTACTTGTTCACTACGGCTCTCGACTTAGCTCAACAATATATTTAAATCATTTTAACTTTACGATGGCAACAGATTACTAATAGTATTCGTAAACACAAAATGTCAAAAAGTTACGTAATGCGCTATGTTTACGTTACTTGCGTTAACCAGTATGTCATTCTTGTTTCTTTTAGAAAAACATTGTCTTTACTAAAATTGTGTATGTGTATGAAGATGCTATCTGTTTACTTAATTAAAAAAAACACTTCGCTCAGCATTTAGCAACCTTGGTAACACAATACGAAATAAAACTGATTTGCATTTTTTTTTTTTCTTAACATTCATAATCTTTATTTAATTTAAATTCATAGAATGAAATTAAATAACGTAATTACAGTATTCATTTTTATAATGATGGTAGCATGTACCTACAGCTTAGTTTTCGCCTTAATATGATTCATTTTGGCACTTCAAAGGTCCGTGACTAATATGACGAGAACTTCGCCATTGTTTCGATGAAATACAGGATCTGACGTAAACGTTTTGATGAATTTGAAAATGTATGTCACCTTCATATCAGTATAATTCAACGCGTAATTAACTTACGTTAATAAATAACGCTCATTATTACGAGTAACAAGTAATACTAATGATATAATATTATACTACTACTAATCAGGTTATTTAATTCATTATAATATGGACTCTACATTTTCTAAGGCTTTCTTTCTCTCATTTAAAATCTGCACTCCGAAAACGTACAATGTATTCGCAATAATACACAAAAATCAATTGCAGATTGTACCTGTTAATACTATAAATGTCGGATACAATCCCGCACCTGGTTAGAAGTATGTACTTCGACAGTAATTTATACATTTTGAGGTAGGAAATCAGTACATAATCGTTTAGTATAAGACAGTAGAGTCGCACGGCAACAAGCAACAAGGTCGCGCTCAATGTTACACGAGTTGACTGCTACGTAGAGGGTGTCACTTGAAAAAAATATAATTGATTATGTAACTAACTACATATTGAACTGTAACTAATTATTTTTATTAACTCTTTTTTTTTATCACATACCTATGCGGATGATTAATTTGCAGTTTAATGCTATTCATGTAATTTATTTCCAATAGATGTATATTGTATAATTATGACTGATAAAAGTTAAATAATATCGTTTTTTAATAAAGTAATTGCAGCTCCTTTTTCAATGTGGAATAGGAAACCCAACTGCCTGACGTGTCAGCCGTGCAGAGCCGTGTAGAGTTAAAAAAGCTTATGCACACAATGTAGAGAAGAAATAAAGCTTAATTTTAGAAAAAATCCACGGGATATTAAACTAATTACTAATTTTTGCTGTAATAAACCCTTCAAATGTAAGATATAGGTTGTCTTATAATGTTTATAGAATCCCTATGAAACAAAATATAAAGAGTAATTTACACTTCTGTTTTTAAGTTGCCTTAGTTGTAAATTTTTAATAGGTTTAAATGCGTATTGTTTCTTTATGTATATATTTTACGTAAATATTATACCTAGTGTCAACCCTAGTTGTTGATGACGTAGCTAGCGACTGACAGGCCGGCCGGCGCGGCATGTATACAGCTGCTGCGAACAGTGCCAACGTTCGAATGAATTAAATCTAATGAGCAAAATCTTTCCAACCTGTTCATCGAATACATTACCATTAAGATATACAATAAGCCTTCAATATTCCAAGGTTCACAATAGATTTTTTATAACATACTATTCAATTTAGCAGCATAATACCTACTTGTTTGAAAGACACTTTTATATTCAGTTGATTATGCACCTTAATTATTTTATATTTACCTGTAATCTGTGATTTATAAAAATATATATTTTACGATATAAAAACGATACATAAAACATATTAACCTAACAACTCAGAACTCAAAATCTAACTCTATCATGAAATACGCAGAAAAACGTAACATTTTAAAAGGAATTAATAGAATTCCCAGTATTCAAATGTTAGTTATAAAAGTATGTAGCAAATATAATGTAGGAGATATTATACTTCATTGGTATTAATTAAACCGTGCAGTATTCATTCTTTTTATACCCAGTGCAGTTTACTCTAGAAAGGCTACGAAAATCTACACTCCATTTGTAACAGTGACTTTCAACAGGTTTCATATCTTTGTCTTTACAGCCATCATAAAACAAATCACAAAAATCTATATAATAGAATTATGTATAAACCATTTACGCGCTCGGATAAAGTGCGTACGAAAATAACGTTAAAACTATGAAGCCACGTGCGCCAAATGACATTGGCATTCAACTACATACCTACCTCCTACCTTGGTTCTTCACGAAACCGTTGTAGCCTTGCCCTTTGGTCGAACTACCTGTAGAAATGATTAAATAATAATATTCCATTTGAATATAAGTATGTTACTTGAATAATATTTATACAGGTATAACTTCGTGTGCCTACTAGCCATGAATGATTTGACCAAGAGAATTTATAACCACGCAATAATATTAAGTAATTATAGTGTTTTGTATTTACTTCTGTGCTTCAAACACACATACTTTTTTAGTATAAACTCAAACTTTTCATAATATACATCTCGTTTTCATATTCAATCTGGCAAACTACTCAAAGCGAATCAGTTTACACTCAATCTGACTTTCCTTCTAAGATAAAAATGTTGAAAGAGCATAATTTACTCAGTTATACTCGTATATGTAGTTGCCACAGATAGTTGCACACAATGTTGCACATTGTCGGGCTCATCTGTTAACTGTCAAGTGTCACCTGTCAATAGTTTCTCCCCACCATCGCAGTCCGTTTCGTCGTGATCATATATCAGCATAAAATTCGTACCTATCCAAGATAAGTAGTAAATAATGATTGATGTTTAATATTACATAATATCGGTAATACTTATTTTAGCGTTGGATGGAAACATTTATCTCATAGGTAAGTATTACTCAATGCTTATCGTACCTATATAATTACTATGTACTACAGACATGGCTATCAAAAGGTAAATATTTGCGGTAGTTACGTTATTTTACAGTGATGAAAACGTACCTAGTTAGGAAGATTTTCTATGTCGCTCATAGTTGTTTTATTATATCAAGATTACCTCTACAACATTACATTAGATTAGACCTTTAATGACTATACTACTACTATGACTGTTCCCGAAACTTGACCGGAATAACGTAACAATTCAGTTGAAATTCTTCCAAATTCAAGTTCTGTGTAAAAATACACAGACGAATATTAAAAGCCTAAAATGTACAGACGGAAAGGGTATCGACATCGTTGGCTATTTTGGCCATTCGAAATAGCAATGAATAGGCTGATAACCTAGCCAAAAAGGGCAAGGAGAGGCAATCACCGGTTTATTAACTTTTTTGTCAAGCGTTGCGATTGAGTGTGTATCTAAATGTTTTTAATGGTACGATAGTTCCAAAAAGAGAACTGCTTAATTAAAAATCTGTAAGAGCAATTTAACAACAATAAATACTCCAACCAGTTAATGGCTTATAAATGAAATTGTGCTATAAAGAATCTTATTTAAGTTTCGTAGCAGACAAGTCGACTGTTTTGAGATTTATTGAAAATCGTCGATGGTAGAACACTTTATTATATCGATGTATCAAAATAAGACTGCATCTTACTCTCAGAATTAACATTCAGCGTATTGTGTGTTGAATTCTAAACACTTCAGCAAATATTACTTTTACATTCTCACTCAGTGAGCTCTAGCTTTTAAAATTACATACGCTGCGTCCCGTCTCACAAGTCACAACATAATTCAGTAAGCTCTAATAAAAAATAATAACATACATATAATACATAAACGAATATATTAAAATACTTTAAAAATACAACTTAGTTTTCAAAATCTAAAATACTTTAAGTGAATCGAATTCTTCAAAATATTTTGTTTATATCAAAGAGCTTCGTAAAAATTGCCATCACATACACGCGTACAAATAAGAAATCATTCAAATGTTACAAAACAAAACAAATTACATAATACGATTAACGAATAAAATAACGAAACGAAATAACTAATAACACTGATATAAAGTAATCAATCTTACGATACGTGTTGAAAGTGACACGATCCAGACGTCATAATTCGATAAGACACGTGTCTCGAGACACGGTTGAAACAAAAAAGTGTCATTACTGAAAGTTATTGCCACATTGAACCCGTGAAACGCACTGTCGTCATCGTAGCACCTCGTAGTGTGACCTACAATTATCTGTTTCGAATCGACCTGTGGAAGGTCGCGTGCGGGGTGAACACACCTTGTATCTGAGGTTCGTTCACGTCCACACACTGATAAAATATAAATTAATCACTAGATTAACCGCGAAACTCTAGATAAATAGGTACGTAAAGTGTTTAATTTATACAATTATGCAGATTATTATAAGCGTGCCTTGTTCATTCCAAGAGCAAGCATTTATTTAGATGATTTAGTTTAAATAATAAAATAATACTAATTAATATATAAAATTATTTGAATAAATTCCAAATTGTACTAATTTCTAATGAGTCTGTTTTCTTCGCAAAATATAATTATGGCGATGTAAATCTATAAGCAAAAGGGAAGGGAATAAAACAGATAACATTTATAATTACAGTTATTAATTGCCGTGGCTTCTACTTGTGGTAGATATGGTAATAATCACCCGCAGAACTGGTTAAATCGGTTTCTTGTTCGTTTACCAGCAATATTATAAATTGCCAAATGAAAAAGATAATATAAGCAAAACGAGAAAACCCATACGGATAACAAAAAATCTGAATAACTGGTTTTGTAAAAAAAATATTTTGCTCTTTGACTAGAAGTGTGTAGAATAGATAACAGTATTGAGTATAGCCTCGGTCAGTGAATCTTCTCGAGTCAACGTCCCTCTACGCTACGCCTAACGGAGATTCTCCTCCGAAATTGCAGCTTATGTTAATGTTTTAGGATCATGAACTTCTAATAAAGTTTCCCTCTCGCTTATATTAATGAAATACATGTTGCTTCAAATTATACGGAGGTGTTAGAATGATGATACATTTTACAAACATTAATGTTATAGATAGGTATTTATTTATACACCAAATATTTTGCAATCTCAAAATAAATCAGAACTCATTAGTCTGCAACACAATATCGGTATGACACAATAGCTTAAAATTATTCACTATATTTTTACTTATATAAAGTATTTATAAAAATGTTCAATGTCGCTAATGAAGATATTCTGGTATCTTGCCGCCGTACTACGAATAAAACAAACATTTAAAGTACAAGAACCGCAATTAAATAACACCTACGAATAAAATCACACGAGTGTCGTCAATTACGTATTCCGCGTCACCTGATTACATACTAGCGTTCGTTTGTGAATAGAGTTTGCGTCATTACTCTACTACTAGTGTTTATCATAAAAACTAGGTATAATGCCAAATAAATATTAAATACGCTTTTATCCGTCAAATCGATGACGACACAAAGCATAGACAATATTGAGAAAACTAGCGAAATCAACAAGTCGTGATGTTCGTTTACGTAACACTATAGCCAGTTACAGAGAAAAGCGATTTAAGTCATAAAATGCCTGTATTTTATGGATATAATATGACGACAATCATACTAGTAACACATCCAAAACTATTAATAAACTTATAGGTATAGGTTATATAAAAATACAGATAAGAAAGGGGGTTACAGTATAAAAGTTCTTTATATAGCTCCCCTCCTCCTCGTCAGCAAAAAAGTTTTGATTGCCCTCCCTTCAGCCCAGAACCTTGGTACGCCCATGAACTGGCAACACACATTTTTCCTCCTCCATGCTCTCAGTTTGAAACACGTTTTAAAAGATTCCAGCGAAATAAAGAACTATGATTATATTTATTGACCTCGAATGAGTCAGACACGAACGAACTTTTGTGAACGCGGGGTGATCGCCCAGACGCGCGGGATCACAGCCCGTCCTTACGCAACTTATCCAAATATCATTCAGGAGTATGGATCACTTGCGTAATAGTCCATTGCCCGACCACCGATGTTGAAGGTTCATTCGGTTCTTACCCCCCGGGCGATGAACGTGGGCGACTTCTATACTTACGTTTCATTTTGGATAGCATTGGACTAGAGTATAATATGGTTTTAATTGCATATAGATTAAAACATTCAATTACAAACGTTCTTAAAAAATAAGTCATTAAAATTCTTGTAGCATTTCTACATAATCCTAGTGGCCAATCGTATATTAAACACTCTTGGAATGGTAATGGCTTGAATATTGATTTTTCAATACAAGTCGCTGGCAAATAGAGCGAATAAGGTACCTACATAAGTACACCGTTGCAACCAAATAAGTACCTAACTTTACGCTAACTATACATTACCTTTCGAATAATTAATCAACTTTTTCTGCAATATGTTTTCTCTAAACGTGTAACACTTTTTCACGTCCATGTACCGATGTACGAGTATGACATAACATAATTTAGTAATTAACATGAAAGCATGTAAGTAATATGATCAATAAGTCACGAATATTATCACTACACAACGTAATGCTAAGTACAATTATTGTACATTTAATAAATCTCTTGAGACGAGTAGACAGAAACAAGAATAATAAAATTAGTCTGCACGTCACAAGTAAAAACTTTGTAGATTCATAAATTTGTAAATCTGACTGATTTGTTTTAAGCTTCTTAGAAATATATTTTGGGAGTATTTTTCTCTAAGATAATCTCTCTCTGATGGTCACAACTACACTGCTATTTCTCCATTCCAAAACTGCCCATTATGCCTAAAGGAGTGTCTAAGATTTTTATCTTTTAGTTTTCATCGTTACAGATCCCGTAAACGCGGTCCTAGCAGCTCCTGCGACCTGGGTTACGCCGATAGAGACGACCAGATGAACGAGTGCAATGCCGCGCTCGTCCTAATGTCGCTCAGCTGCTCGCCCAACTCGCCTCGCCCCAGTAAGTCCTCGACCTCCATCGACACCAAAGACCTGCCGGCCATTGAACGAAAAACTACAATACGTCAACCCCGGCTGGATAGACCTGTTCCAATCTTATGTCGTAAAACAGGGCTACGGCTGAGGCTTTGAGTTCGGTTCGAACGAACGCTCGGTTTATCTCAATTTACTTAACTAGTTCTCGTTTAGTAAGTTATTTTAGTTAATGGATAATTATGTGTAGTTTAGTTTAGTAAAGGTTCTGTTCAAATAATAGCAAAAAATATGATTTGAAATATTCGGAATAGACGTTGAATGTCGTTGATAGTTAGGTTATGTATTTTATTTCAATATCATAATAGTTCTCGTATTATTCCTTTGACATTTCTTTACCCATGTCCATTTGCTGTTACATAAATATGATCGCTTATTGCTGTCAGCTCTTACGTTAATGGCATACGGTTACATAACAAATCATTCCTTCTTACCTGGGATTACGTTACGTAAACACTAAATCGGTAGCAAAATATCTGAATATTTTTTTAATAAAAACATTTTGCAACATTTTGTACTGGAAAAAATACTATATTTTCTATGATTTTTGTTACCGAGTGAGCTTCAACAGTAGAAGTAATTTAGATGTAACTAAGTAAGGGTTTGGTATAAAATCTGTAAAACGCTGATAACGTCTAGACAGCAGTCTAGACTCCGTCTAGACAGGTATTCGGTATAACTTTGCTCTTGTGTTATGAGCTCAACCAAATTCGTTCTTACTGGAGCACAACACATTTTCAGCAATCTTTAATATCCACTCTCGCCCGTATACTAATTCACTGTGAATTATAAACTTAATTTAAATTATTAAGTGCGCACTAGCAAAGGTAACGAATGGACCGCCATTTGAATAATAATTCTGCTTAGACAATGATTCTGTGTCCATTCATTCGCTCCATAATAATCTTCGCGTGGCTTCACTTTTTACAGACGTTTAATCTTGATAAATGATCAAGTACTTACCCACTGAGATGAGTCCGTCAATGAAATCTATTGTTTAATATAAAACAAATAATATCAACCTGTCAATAAGACTTCACCAATTTTTCATAATAATCATAGCAACATTTTTTCAACTCAATTCAAATTTATTCCAAGTTACAAGAGTAGGCTACCATCCTGTTTGATCTTGAGACATATCAATAGAGCAATTAATAACCAAACAAACGGACCAGACGGTGCACTCGAATTGAACTGAATAAATACTTGAGGGCAGCTTTATTATTGCATAATAGTAATGTAGCCACGCCTTCTAAAGCCACTCGTAAAACTTTATGATTTACAATTCATCTTCAACATTGGCCTAACGCCGTATGTATGCCGCGAGAAAATAGCTGTTCTCGCGAGTGAAAGTGGCCAGTCATAGTTCCGTTTCGTAATTTATTGCACTTAAATTCTTCTTCGGTACATGGTTTTATGATTTTAATTGCCGCGCAACGTGCCAGTATTATTTATATTTTCTTGCAATATTTTTAATTCGTCATATTTCATTGTCATGTAATAATGTTGCAATCATATAGTGACTATTTCCAATACAGTTTTTGTAACGATTTAATAAGGTTTACTTATTAGGTATAAATGTTAATGTTGTCTCACGTGATCTAGCATGGAATTTTCTGTATCATGCTTGTTGTCATAGTATCTGCCCTATGACATAGCAATTATAAGATCGTTAATGACGTTCTTATTATTGAAGACTGAATGCGCTCTCGTAGATTAATCACTTCTAATATTTCATCTACTCTGTTAAAAGTTACTATGCAGACAAAAAAGCTGTTAAAATGATTAACATTACAATTCTTAAATGGTGTTTTATAAATCACCAAAAGATTCATGAATCCATTTTATTTATTAGCTAGATAACAATCCACGGATCTATAAGCTTAATTTTAGGTTCATTGATCCTAAACACAGGGTGTTATTATTGAAGAATTAAGGAAAATTTGAAATTTTTCGTCTTTCCACAATATCTTAAAGTGCAAACATAACTATGTTATGATAAACAACTAGTAGTTGATTAACTTGCTATTAAATATGATTATACATGTTTACATATAAGTCAAGTATAGAATTATATGCGAGTGTGCAGACAACACATGCAATCTTCTCGTAAATACTAAAACGATCAGTTCTTCGGAGAATACCATGCTTTTGCTTAATGATTGCTCAGATGATGCTTCTTGTGAGAAAAGAAGCAATGAGATGTTCAATTAATTACAATCTTTGCGTCATATTGCAATACTGAGAACTACATGATTTATGTTAAAGCAATCGTTAAACAAAGAAGCATCAGGACTACACTGAATATTTTTTATGTTACGCTCGTATTACCTTTGCGAAACAGTTTCTTCTATTAAACAAAATCTACGGATTCTTTTACACAATATAAAGTACCAATATTTTGTCAAAAATTGTATAACTTTTTATTTTATTTAATAAGCCAATAAACAATCTACAGTCGCTGTTTGCAGTGTATGCTATCAGTGGTCCAAAAAATGGAACTTGTTCAGATCGTTCCGTACTACTAACTGGATATTGGATTTTAAGTGAATTTACTCTAAACACTCATAATAATGTACCAGGTCCCTGGGGAGGTCGTTCCTCGGTGTCGCCAGGAGCTAGCAGCAGTTCGGGGTCTTCGTGGCGCTCCGGCACTCCATCGCCACCTCCAGTGTCCTCGTCCTTCAGTGATGAGGGCATTGCTATGGATTACGAGGACATCCACCCGCGGAAGAAAAGGGTAAGTTAAATTAAAACTTACATTCTTTTTTTTATTTTTTCATAGGCTTGAAAAAAACTTTGTTGCATAATCGTATACATTCGATCTTAAGATGGCGGCCGTTAGAAAGTGACGTCAGACTGTCTCTCTATAATTTTGATGGAGATCATTTTGGGCACATGTATTTTGGTAAAGTACAATTGGTAGAGAAGAGGTACATAATTGTGTTGTAAACGTTACGTATCTGTTAAGTAAAAGCTGGTATGTAGGTAAAGATTTTACTGGTAACTAGAAATGTATGTCTTGAAGAACGTACGTGCCACACAGGTTTATGGATAATGCCTTTAGTCAAAATTGCAGGCATCTTGTCAAACGTGCCTAGCCACCGTACCAACGGTTTCAATTAGACCGTGACACGAATCGTGCTCGCTTTTGTATAACGTCTAAAAATGTGTTTAAGCATCTTATGTTACGTATCAACATAAGACGCGGTATACTGAAGATTAAGTCTACAAGTACGTTTCAAAATGTTTCATACAATAGTCTTGATCAAGGAAGTTATAATTATACTCCGACTTTTAATTCGATTCCAGATTTGACAGTTTCAGTGTTGCAACGTTATGACAAATGCTAAATAGTGACGTTACGAAATTATTCGCTACGGAAATAAAATATTTCTGAATCGACTCAATTCGTTTATATGTAGT
>DWKA01002274.1:0-10907 GCA_018249155.1 Panoquina ocola ocola
TTCATATTGGCTAAATAAAGGACAGTAAACAACTCTGTACTTAATTTAGTGCGTCGAAATAGTCTATTCTGAAGAGGATTTACTCTTTAATATTATGTAATAAATATGTAGATGATTTGGAAGATATTATGTAGAATCATCATAATAAAAATGATTATTAATGTATGTGCTATATACGATAGATTCGATATCCGAAGATAATAATATGGTTTGTTTACCCGAAAATAGTAAATAATATTGCTGTCAATTCGCAACTGTGTTGTAAGCTTAACGTTATAAGAAAACAAAATAGATTTTAATAATGTTTAAATAGTTCTAGTTACTGAAATACTGACATGTAAATTACCATATTCAAGCTCTAAGGTAGGTACGCGAAGTTACACAAAGTCACGTAATTTGGCGTTAAAATACGACAGTTTACATCGAAGTAAGGTGTATAATTTTTACCTATGTGTATAATTTAATAATTGAACGGATCAATAACTTCTTTCTTTCTTTTATACCATAATAAAATAATATATGTTTATCATTTTAATTTAAAGATAATCTTAGAAAACGTATAAAACAAAAGATTCACCATCATAAAACTTGCGAGTCTAAACAACAAACGTCAAAAACCTAGATAACGTGGACATTTTATGGCCTTAAGTTTTTATGTTTACGATTGGAGCAGCGGACGCATGAAATTCACAGAGGATCAAACTCAATCGGAAATACTTTAGTGGAGAAAGTATAAATAACGCTATGCTCCAACAATACATACAGATTAAAACATGAATTCATCGTTCAGATTTTGGCCTCGCTGGGAATCGAATTCAGGACACATTGATGACAGTCCGATGCATAATAATCGTTACCTACACCGTAAACAAAAGCTTACATAATATCTAGTCTTATAAATCTAGTTTTATCATCACTCATTTGTAGCCATAAAACCATAAGGACAGTGGACCTAACTTGGCATGTCCACGGACAAACACATAACATGGACAAACAGAGTTTCACTAACATCTATAATCCAAGAACAAATATTTGACTATCAAATACATTTCTGCCGAGAATCATATCTAAGAGATCTCGCTTGGCGAGCAGTGTAACCAAGAGAGAAACATGTTTTGCGGTGTAAGTGCCAAGTAGTCTAGACTATCATCTGTTTACGAATACGACAATATTATTACGACATAATTTATGAAAAGTTTGCTTTACTCTATTCAAGTTGGTAACTTAGCGCTAGGATTTTGCTTTAGTAAAAATAACATGTTATCCAGAACAAAGAAAAGTTTTTACTCAAAACTTTCCTTTAATAATATAGTACAGTATATAGTAATGTAAGTAAGGTACCTTTATTACGTGATGTAACAAAAAACTGTACTATCGGGATATGTTGCCAACTTCAGGATATGTTGCAGGTAACTGTATCGACGGTAAATATGTTGACGACAGTTCTTAACGATAGTCCAATTTTTCCTGAAAACGAAGAAGAACAAGCCGACTTATCGGCGCCCTTACTAATGGACAGCCCTCAAGTAAGTCATAATATAATGTTAACACGATTTACATATATACAATTATGATGATGATGATTATATACTGTATTTTGTAATATAGGTCGAGTCTGTAACAGTGGTAAATTTCCGTACTGTAAATGTATTTGGGAATGTTTTCCATTTCTTGCTGAAATGAAACTTCCTGCAAGAACGGAACGGAAAGAAAAGCGGAAGGGCTTAAATATTTCCTTTAGGTTTCCCAGTTGTAGTAGACGATAATATTGTATTAATATGCATTCTGCATTGTTTCTAAACAATAAATTCAGTATTTTCAAAAAGGAGAGATATAATCTCCCTTATAATGGGAAATTATTAAAAGAGATGCAGTGATGTTGTCCATTCCATGTGTAATATTTTATGTTCTATATTCCAATACGCGAACACAATATCTATAATCAAAATTAGTTTCTTTACTGCCTATTCGACATGTAGGATATCTATTTTTCCCCACTAAGGTGATGTGTCGACACAAACAGAGAGAGCCGACTCGGTAATTCCATATTCCGTGTCCCATCCGGAGTATCGAGCCTTAAAACGTTTACAGACTACGTGAGTGGCCATACTGAAACTATTGATGGGACGGGATTCGATTTTATTTACGCTCCCTGTTTGAGGGAAATTGCACACCACTCGCGTTTTTTCAGCCACAACGAACAGTGTTTGTTCAATATCGGTTCAATATGTGGAACGATCACTTACTCCATTGTTTGTTTCCATTGGAAACCATTAGGGACCAGATATGGGGATATGGTTACGATAGATCACCCTTGGTGCAGTGGTCTGTGAGCGCAAAATCTACGCCCAAATCGTAAAACATAAACAATTATAATAGGTACCTATATCCTCCATGTATGTACAGCTGTTGTATTTTGTTCCAGTGCGTACTTTTCGGTACTTTCATGATATGGTTCGCGTCGATCACTATTAATCTCGGACCGACGTTTTTGTCTGGGGCTCTAGCGGCCAGTGCTGGGTCATATGGATCTTACGGCCCCGCACCGTCCTGCCCATTAGTTCGAGGGCCATTCCGCCATTATGTACTTAATGCCCTGTGGATTGGTGTCAACGCCGTCTGCGTTGGATTGACGCTTTTCCACTTGAAAAAGCTTCATCGAGATCTGACTAAGGTTTGTGTATAGTTATATTCGCTCATACATCTAATTGTAAACGATTGATATGGAGCAATGTACGTCTAAACAATTCAACATTACAATAATTACCATTTAATTTGTGTTCATAATTACCTAAATAACAAACAATTCTGTGCACTGCTCCGTACATTCTTGCAATGTCATTCGTCGCTTTTTAGAAAACATGGAGCATAGCAACATACTGAATGACATCATTGTGTAGTGCGGTAACGTTAGTGCACAGACACGACAATTTCACAAACATAACGACGAAGCTATGCCCCCGAAAGTCGTTGGAACTCACACAACATAACAATTTACGACCATAATTACACATAAATACGCATAAACTCGCATCGGTCATCTACCCATCCAATGATAAGATTTAAATTTTCGGGAGTGAAATGAATGGATTCGCAAAGAAACTTGTGTTTCTGTTCTTGGGTATTAAAAAAGTTTGAAGGCTCCGCGTGAAGTTTGGGAGGGTTCGATAATTTAAATCTTACCGCATGCAGGCTAACGTAGAAGCTGTACGGGTAGCTGGTCTAGTGACCACGCTTGTCAGCATGGCAGGGGACAACCGGCGTATGGACTCGCTGCCGAACAGCGTTGGACCGCGGGTAAGTATTATTTTGCATGAGTGTTTGTAGGTAAGATTTCATAATGGCACTGTAGATTAGTCATTGACACACCTGAATATGTGTACCCTCATCTCCTCTATACTTACGGTGAAGACGGTTTCCGGAGTTAACATTTGCACGTTATTAATTCTCTATCGCAATGTTTTCATGAATAATTTTTAGCCGGAAATCGGATTCGACGTAAGCGTACCTTAATATTAAATCTCTTTTTAAATCTTCTAATTGGACTTTAACTAAATTATTAAATTTACGAATTTTGAACTTAAATAAATAACATTGTTAAATGCATTATTAAAATTCCAAAATTAAAACAATTTTAATTTTTAGTTGCTTCATGATAGAATCCTTCCTCTATTAAATCTCCTAAAGACGGTTTTCTTTTAGTTGCAACTTTCTATTTAAATTGTTTGTGAGACTGAATGGTAATACAGTTCTTCATTTAGACTGTAGATGGTGCTCTGAATGACGGTCACTGCCGGCCTACTGGTAGTGCCAACTTGCCTCTCGGTGGGGGACGTCGACTTCGAGGGTATCTCGCGAGGGTAGAACGGGAAGGAGTTCGCCGGGTCAGAATGTTCCTTGTCATCACCGCTGCGTACGTCCTCTTCTGGGGACCCTTGTTTATAATTACGCTGCTACACCATCCAACTCTTACCTCGCATATCGCGTACGAAGTAAGTGTTTATCCTGCATCTGTTTTCATCTCTTACTTCTCATTTACTCTCTCTAGTCTAGCATACAAATCAATAGTAGCACTTTACATCGTCCTATTTTTAGCGCAACATAAAGCAGTTACTGTAGATACAAAAACAGCGTCAAGAATATTCAGAACACAGCATTTCTCGACTTCATTCGCGCCGTATATTGAGCCCCGTCCTATTTTCAAGCTGAGTTCCTCTCATTCCCGACAGATGTACTTCCAAATAACTCTACACATCTCATACGTGCACGCGGCAGTGAATCCGCTATTGTTCCTCGCACTGCACCGAGCGCTAAGACGAGCGGCGTTGCAATTGTGCTGTGGATGCTGTGTCCATTGGAGTCAATTTGTGCTCGCTCTGACAGCGGCGGGTGAGTAAGACGTGCATACCATCTCGTGAAGAAATATTTGGATATTTATCGACGCACTTTGGTCTGTATAACATTATAGAAAGAAATGCTCTGAGGTAGAAAGTTGTAATTAAGTCAGTTATTTAAATCATATAATAGTTAAATACATAACAAACACGTTAGAAATAAATGGAACTAAAGCAAAAACATAAATATGAATTGATAATGCATGCTTCTAAAAAGTATGTGCGCGGCGTGCCTACCTTAATCCTTCTCATTGAAAGGAGACCCAGACGGAGCAACGGGTTTTGTTGATCAACTTTCAGCCTTAATCTTGAACATTAAAGATCAAATTCAACTGTAATATTTCCCCGCAGCTCAATCACCTCTAGCGCCGTCATCATTCTCGCCTGCGGCGGCGTCGCCGGAACCGCCGCCCGCTCCGCCTCCGCCTATGGCACCGCCCGCTCCCCCCGTACCGCACCCTGCCCCGCCAACGCCTCACACGATGATGGTAATTACCTCTTATATGTAAGTGTTGACACCGTAATACGTGGTTTAATCAGTCGCACCACCCGCACGTGTATTGTAGACCCCTGCCATTGTATATACACCCTAACGGTTTGAGCGACTAAGTATCGATGGGTGCTATGCCTTTGTTAACAGAATTGAATTTGAACTTTGCCGTTGTATTTCAATCTCCTATCCCCGCGTAGATACTTGTACAGTTTTAGCTAGTTTAATCTTCACCCCCTAAAATTGTTGTAATATAGTTCACTATCCTCTAGTCGGCCCTATCACTTGATTCATAAATTTTGTCTTTTTACTTTTTAACTAAATGTTTTTTCAAAATATATTAATGTTAATTGATGTCTAAAACTGAAGCAAGAAATAAATGTACAAATATAGTGAACGCACATGTGCCGTGTTATAATTTGACGATCTAACCACATTCCTACGAGCGATGGTATTTGCATCGTATCAAAGATTTACTCTTAAGCATTGCTACTCGTCGAACTTTCTAATGATAAAGTGCTCGAGATCAAAACGTTTGCGTAACATCGAAGTAGGTGCAAAAACAATCGCGTGTGGACGTACACACCGAGAGCGATCGCGTTAGAGTGAAGAATTGGGGTTAAATGATCTGAAAATCTCGATCTCAGAGTTGGGAAGTTGAGGAGTGTGATGCTGAGAGTATGTCGAGTGCGCGTGTGCAGGGAGACGAGGATATGATGGAGTCGTGGAGCGGCAGTGTGCGGCGGCCGCCTTCGCCCAGCCCGCTCCTGCCCGCCGTCTGAGCGCGCCCCGCCCCCCGCGCCTCGCGCCGCACGCCACACATATCCACCCGCCTGCCTTTGCCATCCATACCAAGATACTCGTACTGTACATAAGACGTCGAACGTCCACCGCCGATTTTTACACATCGTTTTGCGTATCCAGAGAACTCTTAATAGATTTTTGTGTCATTTAGTAGTCGTAAAAGTACGTGTTAAGCACAGTGTGATTGTGGTAGTTAGTGTATTTCAATGTTTTAATATCTCGTATCTAAATCTTGATAAGTCTATAAGAATATTAATGTCGTAAGTGAAATTAATGTAAAATATTTTGG
The DNA here is from genome assembly GCA_018249155.1 of Panoquina ocola ocola. Taxonomy (NCBI): domain Eukaryota; kingdom Metazoa; phylum Arthropoda; class Insecta; order Lepidoptera; family Hesperiidae; genus Panoquina; species Panoquina ocola. The sequence continues at coordinate 5,978 of DWKA01002274.1, forward strand.
AAAGCTCAATTCTAAACAAATGTAATGATTAGTCGAATGTACCCTGTGCAGGTACCTCCTTATTTAGGATCGAACGATTTACCAAATTACCATTACTCATGCATCTAGACTCTAGAGTATTGAATAATATTATTAAATATTTAATAAAATACATATTTTAATCATTATTACAATATATTATAATACCTTGTAGTCTACTATTTTTGTGATGTAAACTAATGTTACCAAGTAGTGACCCGAAACACCAAGTCGTAAAAATTACGTAAGACCGCACTACATACTAAATTGTACATACACATAATTATTTTGTGTAAAATTTCTACTATAAAATACCTAAAAATTAAATACATTATTTTAATTATTTAATCGTTGTGTGTCAGTGAATTACTAAATGTTCTATCAGTGATATCCACGTACGGTTATTAGGATAGTCGAATATAATTATCTAAATGTCTTAGTATTAATTTATTTATTTATTTTTTAAAATTAAATAACAATAATATGTAATGTGTAGTTAATTGCGATAAAGTTTTATCTAGCAAATAAAATTTCGATGAAAAGTAAACTAAGATTTGGATATAAAATAAAGTATTTAATGAAAAATAAATTAATTTTAATAAAAAAAAATACAAATTCATAACACCTGAGATTAATGAGTTTTTTTATGATTTTATAATTTTTGTACTTACATTTTAAGTAATTAATAAAATTCAGTAAGGTTTGCCGTGAGTTAAATATAAAAATAATTAAACGCCAAATATTACAACATGCGAAGACACAATTAGGTACAGAAAGACAAGAAAAAAAGTTCTACTAATTTTTAGATAACGGAAAATAATCAAAGCTATACTGTGGAACACTTGTAATTTCGAGATTACTTTATTTTATTATAAAAATAAAAATAAAAATTTATTTCTAAGTTTATTTATGAAAATATTTATTACTATGGTAGTAACATCTATGATTATAGCAATCAATACGAATTATCTTTGCTTCGTAGCTTTCATTCTACCGCTCATTATAGCATGTACGTGGCAGCCAAGTGATTAAAATATCCGTTTAATTGCACAACTTTACAAGCATTTCAATTAAATACTTTGACCCTCTAACGGGCCTTTATAGAGCACAGGTCTCTCCTTATAACCACAGACTAGGTAAGGCCTCGTAACTGAGAGACAGCATAGTCTACCACGCTGCTACAGTGTGGATTGACATAAGGGTTATTGGCCAATCGAGTCGGAAGTATCTATGCCATCCGACTGTCAAAAAAATCATTGAATAACGCCTTTCAAATAAATATCTACATCAACGATCACCCATTGACTGAAAACAAAGTTCAACACTTTAATTGGACGATGCTTAGACGGCAGACCGCATCATTCCTATTCAATTTCATTTATCCTAATCAAATTAACGCAGCTAAATATGCTTAATTACGTTAACGCAACGACGCTGCGATGACGCTTGGCCTGAGACTATACATGGGGCTGTTTAGTAAAACTGTTACACTGTTAACTGAAAGACTAATAAATATTAGATTACATTTTATTTCAGCTGAAAAGCTGGTCGTATGATTAGATTGTTGATGTTGGGTCAAAAAACTTATCATGCAATTAAACGAAAATTTCAACCCTTTGGCTGCTACATGAACATTATCACATACCTACTCGTATTGTTATGTATTAAGACTGATTTTTTTCCACGTAACAAACGAACTTCAAATAAATACAAAATAATAAGAAGGGTATATCTAACGTCCCAGCGATATAAAAAGTTAATAAATAATAAGTTAGTTCCTAAAATAAATCTTATGATTCAAATAGGTCTAAACGACTCGTGCAGTGTCGTTATACGATGTAGAGATCATTAAATGCCATAAAAGTAAAATGTATATGTGAGTGAAACAATTAGATGCAACACATAAATGTAAAATATATGAACTAAAAAATAATTTAGTATAAAGAAATATAAAGCGATGTTTAATAAGATGAAGACGAGTGAAAGATGATGAATAAATTATATGATGAACGAAGTAATATGGGTCTACGTACATGTCCAAGAAGTTTACAAAATAATAAGGACAAAATTAATAGTATAATACATAGTGCCAAAAAATATATCTGTCTACCATAAAAATAAGTCGATTATTTTCTACGTTAGGACAGATAAAAAATAAAAATTTAAACTTATTGTATTATTTGCTTTTTATTTGTACGAGAATGTTGTTTTTCAAGAGGATTTGAATTTATAACACCACCATTGATTGATTGTGTTTATTATTTGAATTAAATTGTATTAAATTTTATTGATTCAAAATTGTAACTTCGAACCTATTTAATTAGAATCAGGTTATTGTACTTGATATTAATTGAAAATCAAAATTATAATTTAAATTACCATATTCTGCAAAAAATGTATAAGTAGTTATATTAAGGTTATTTCAGGTTGGTTGTTTTGTTGCTGATTGTACCTTTTTAACTATCAGTGTCACAAATGTAAACTATTATTTCTGTAATTAAAAATATATATAACATACATATTACATTTTGTTCTGTTTTATCTACATAATTAAATATTTAGTACGCACTACATCTTTCTTTAGTAATTATAACCCATTTAAAATAATAATCAAGCTTGAAAGCCGCTTATAATGTCTATGACTGATTTATTTTTATTTACCATGACGAAAAGAATGCTGTTTGATTTGCGCTTAAATAAGAACTGACAATTATAAGCAATTTTATAATGTAAAAGTGAGCCACTTACATTTTATACAATTAGAATTATGGTACACTTAATTTACAATTACTCTCGCAATAGTTACATTAAATAGACGACAAGAATGGTACAGTTGAAAATAAATTGTATTACTTAGAGATAATTAATTATTATTCTCAATACAAAAATATAAATTTTAAATTAGTTAACAATTAAATAATATGTAAAATTTTATAACTTTTGATTTTAACTACGTACGTGTATTTATGAAAGGTTGTAAATAAATTATATGTGTAAAGACAAATTAATAGAAACCTATAAATTGTGTTCTTAAATATTTAAACGAAAAAAATGTTAAACACAAAAATAAAGGAGATTATTAAATTTTTGATTTGTTTTAATTTATTCATGGCCGCTGTGCCGCGAAAGGAAAACTAACAAACTTCTCTACTTTTCTTTAAAACATAATATTTGCATAATGCTATCAAACCCTGAACAGGAAGAACCTCTCACAAGATCTTGAGGTCATAGCCGCCGTCTTAAGGTATGTAATAATAAGTAATAAGGTAAGGTTATTAAATTTTTCATTTTCATTTTTTTTCCATCGGAACATGATTCATAGTCAAGAACAAATAACATATACCACGGTCATCTATATGGACTGACTGTTAAGCGAAGTAGGTACAGATCGCGCGAGTTGATTGCAGTCGGGGCCTGAGGTAAAGCGAGGAAGCACGTCGCCCCGCCGTCTTTAATGTAGTGTTATTAAAGCTCAGAATTATTCATCCTTCCCCCTTTACCTCAGGCCCCGACTGCAATCAACACCCGCGCGGCCTGTATATCTGCGTGTAGAAGAGCCAACGAGACAAGAGAAATAAATTAAATTGCAACTTACAGAAACCTCATATACAAACTCCAATAATCTAAGTTAATTTAATTCTAACTTAAATAATCTGTCACTAACATTCTAAAAGTTGCAATAGAAATTTAACCGTACGAAATGAAGTTAAAGTTTATAATCCCAAAATATGAATGATGATTTTTTATTTTCGTTGGCTTTCTATACACACATACCACTACTACACGGAATCTCTATAATTGAGTTTCGTTCCAATAGACAGCAACATTGATGGATTATGACATAATCGATGCGTCCATTACGCGCTAATCAAGATGGCCGGCGCTCGGACGCCACGGATAAAATAAAAGATTAGTCTTCGTCATTAATATTTACAGCATGATTCAGAAAACATATTATTATATTTTTGACGATTAGGTACTAACATTTTTAACAGGTCTGATCTACACTAAACGCTGGACAATCGTAGACATTGGTCCCGCCTTAGCACATTAAACACTTTTTAATCGAAGGCAACTGGCAACTGGACACATGTCTTCGCTGGGAGTGGTCGATTTCATAATGGTTATAATATAGAAATCAAATATTCATCGGTAACTTGAGTCAGACAGTCCAAGCTCCTGAAGTTTATATTCCTCTTACTAACGAATAATAATAACCTGATTTGCTTATTAACATCTTATACTACCAGGACTTACTGTTACATATTATTTTATGTAAAAGATCTGCTGAGGAGTTTTTTTCGCCATTTGTTCTCCTCCATAACACAGAACCTTTCCGAAATGGTGCTAGATTAAAAAATTACGTGCATAAGTGTACCTGTGATACCTATATGAATACATAAGGTCTTTCCTGATTTGTCCAATCGTATGATCAGACTACGACATAGATAATAATAATAACACTGAGCTACACGGCCGTGAAACACAATCCAACTGAAATTGTTAAGCCACCCAGCTTCCATTCATGTCAAATCATTTGATTAATTGCTAATTGTGAAGTTACTGGCAAAGTGTTGTCAAGCTCGCTATTGATCACAGAGCCGGCTTCTATAATTAAGAATGTTTGATTGTTTGTTATCGCTGCTTTATTGATTAGCAACCTATCGCAGATATGTAACAAATGAATGTATTTAGAAATCAATAAAAATGTTAAAAAAATAATAATAATCCTGTATAAAAAAAATTACTGTGTTGTGCACGCTAGCTAGAAGTATACATACAAAACATACTAACGCTACCATATCCAACATTACATATTTCCTTCTTAGGAACGGTAGGGATTTGTGGAAGCGATGGCGTAGTTGACTTTCGAAAAGTGTTTGTAAAAACCAAGTTCAAATAAAATTGATTT
>DWKA01002275.1:0-10905 GCA_018249155.1 Panoquina ocola ocola
GAATTACCCAAGATCATCATTTTTTATGCGTTTGAATGTATTTGATAGCATCTGATGATAAGTGGCTAATCTTGGATAGTAAAGTATACCTAATGCGTTGGTGTTTATTGAAGTGAACATGATGATAAATGCTAAAAAAATACAATACAAATATAAAAAAAAGAATTTACGAGTTTTCAGTATCATATTACAGGTAGGTATGTACGTAGCTAAATGTGTAGTCTATTTGATGCACTTTGAACGATAGGCATTACAGGTAAAGATTATATTGTTTGACGGCATTGTTTCGCTTACTTCATCAAATATGTAACTATTTATATGAAATTAATAACATATTAATTATCTTAGGCTTTTCGGGAACACCGGCTACTGCGCAGCGTGCAACAAGGTGATTCCCGCGTTCGAGATGGTGATGCGCGCGCGCAGCAATGTTTACCACTTGGAATGCTTCGCGTGCCAACAGTGTAACCACCGGTTCGTATAGAATAATGTCAAATCATTTTAAACTTATTAATATTTTAAACTTATTATCATCGACACACTAAACATCTATAATGCAAACGGAATTGATTCACGAATCGAATTCCATTTTTATCGATATTTCGACTTTTAACTTGAATGCTGATAAACTTGTCAACCTTTCATCTCGACCGTTTTTTTTTGATATCATGACACACAACACTATCTTAATCCTTACAATTTGAACTCAGTACTGTCTCTTTATTTGATGCAAACTAAACTTTCTATAAAATAAGAGGCCCGTTTTGACAGTTCAGTTCAGTTCACGCCCAAGAAGTTCGTTCCAAGAAGCTCAGACAGTTCACTATTTTTTCCGATAGAAAATGTTTTGAAGATATTTCATTACTGTACCGCCAGATGATTACAATTCCGCCCACACGGCTTAGTGCTGTGCAGAACTTTTTTTATATTGTTTACAGACTATTTATACTTAATCTAAAAAAAATAATCGATCAAAATATTTTTTTAAAGGTAGGCTAGCAGTTGGCTCAGTATCTGAAGAATATTATTGATATCAAAAGAAAATTATTGACTGAAGGTAAATTTTTTCTCTATTTTTTTTGTGACTGAATGAATGTTATTGTAACAAAAATATGAAATGAAGAAAAACATTTTTTTATATTCTATCAATATCAAATTAACTACAAAATCCATGTTCTGTTAAATCTAATCAGAACTTAAATCCAATCCACTTTATAACAGGTACATATTCAAATCGATCAAATTCTAAGGAAAACTTGACTCGATTTATCGTAAGCTTCGAGTTTCAAGTGGAATGGTTACATCACTAGTTAAATCACGAAGGCAAATGTCGAAACGGTCCTTTTATTTTGTGAGAATTTTTATGACGGGATTCCAAGATTGCGCTAATTAAGACCCTTCTTCTATCGTAATATCAAATAGTCTATATTTCTTTTGATTGCCCGATTTGATCGGCCAGAAGAACAAGGAATTGATTCTTGTACACACCTACTTAGAGTCACATATCGCATTAGAAATTAATTACCATAAGCTTTATTGATATTGGCATTGAGCATTGATATTTATTGACATAATATAATTAGTATAATTATAACGATATTACTATTTACACATCTCCATAGGCATAGTATACTGTCGGATTAATTAGGCATCACACTACAGTACAAACTGTTACATAATAATATTATGTACTGTACTTACATAAGCGCAGCAAAAAGAGACAAAATTTGGATTTAAAAAAAAAAATAATTGCGTACCATGATTTTTTTTTCATTGCAACTAATATTATCTTTGACTTCATATACATTTGGTCCTACTACTCATTGTATATTATTAACCAATACGAATTAGGTACAGGGATTATTAGGGATAATTATCCTCGCTTGTTAAACTTACGCATATACTAAAGCTTTTTGAGTTATAGCCCTATTCAATTTAATTAATATCAGGTACGTAATCCTGACGTGGGCTCACATACCCAATTATTACCTATCTCAATTTCTAGCAGTTCACAGTAATTTAATATTCCAATCTGTCAGATGCGATGCATCCGTGAAAATTGAACCGGCTTGCTACCTCGTGTATATCTCCATGTTGTGGATATTCTATTGCAAGTCTACTAATAGGCAGGAACAGCATTTAAGTGGAATAATATTTTAAGGTAGATTAAAATAACAGTGTCTACAATTGCGTTTTAGTGTTTAACTTCGTAATATATTATCATCACTTTTGTTTTTTTTTCCTTTTGGTTGATTCAATATACATAATTATAAGCGAATAAACAATTAAATTAATAAATATTTGGATTGTTATCGAAGTATAAGATCTGCATCGATTCCATGAATACAAAATAAACTTGCTCCATTTTTCATAGTCCATTTACAAATAAAGAGTTCTATGAAACCAATATTTTAAAGCATCGAATATGAAATAGTTCCCGTTAGTCCCTGGATCGTACCTATTCAATAAAAGCTATGACGCTTATTCTGATTGTAGAAAACTTGTAAAAATAACACAGTGACATTAAATCTTTAAACATTTACAAACACACACACATTCAACTCAATATCGAATAGAATGTACTTAATCAAGATATCACAAACAACTACTGAAGAATAGTAAAAAATAAAAATTTAAATCTGTCAGATATCAATATTCGAATCGATATTCGAATTCAGTTTAAATAAAGAACAGTTCTAGTATTAACAAGAGGCTCTAGAGATTATTTAAAATTCATAGAACGCTACAATTCGGTGTATACGTCCGCGGATGAAATCGTCGGCGCAGGTAAACACGTAAACGGTGCTTGATTTCCCTGGCGCGCACTCCACTCCGCTATCGAGTTCTGAGCGATGATTCAGCTATCTGTAACGAAAAGATATCAAAACTAGTTTGTTAAAATGAAAAATGGTTTTATACTTCACTATTTTTCGTACACTGAAGCGCGGAGCCCGACGGCTTGTGTCAATCGTAAGATTTAGTGGAATGAATAACTGCAGGGATTTTTGGAGGTTTGATGACCGTTCATGGTAAACTTTCTTGAAGGTGTTCGTCATTGGCATGGCATTCTGTATGTTATGTCCGCTCTATACGTTATGTATTGTTAGTTATATCAGATGACCGGTAAATTGATTTTAATTAATATTTTATCAATTTTAAAATCACGTTCACGGCTACTATTTTTAGCTTTTTAATATTGAAGCTTACTGTATAGTGCTTAAATACGCACTTACTACTACTTAGCAATAAGGCCACCTTTTATTTTTCACAATTTTTTTCCTCCTTTGTAATAATTTTATTTTATTGTTGTACAAGAGCAGGTATTTATTACGTTAGTTAATAATTGTAATAATATTAGGATAACTAGTATTTTATCTCAGATATGTATATTACTTTCCATTAAATACAAGCTTCGTTAATACGATAATAACTGATTTGCCATGTTCTGAATACTGTTTAATGTTGGAAATCGGGAAATCAATTCCATTGAGGCAACTACCTATGCGGGTTTAGCAGATGCCACAAAGAGCATTAGGTACCGTATTAGTCGTATTTCAAACGAAATAATATTTAAAATATACCTCACTAGTTTCCGCCCGTGGCTTTACCCGCGTGGAATTTCGATGTATCATTTCTTCTAATGCGATGCCAACGCCATCTAGGCTTCTTTTCAATTTAATAAAAAAGAATTAACCAGGAATGTAGGGATAAAAAGTATCTTATGTGTTATTTCGAGTTATAAAATATCTATTTACCAATATTAATCCATATTCGATCTTCCGTTTTTGCGTGACTGTGGTACAAACATACAAACTTTCACATGTATAATATTAATAGGATATTACTGACTGTAGAGTGTTGTAGACTGTTGGGAATCTTAAAAAGCGAACCTTGCAGGTTCTGATAAACAACACGTTGAAACTTTGAAATAAGATTACACGCGCGAAAGAGCAATCTTCGCTGGACTGCGTCCGCTTAAATAATAGAAAAGTCGCGAAGATTGGCGCTACTCTGAATGGTTTATACGTCGCTTGTGGACCTTTCCCGTGTTAGTACATCTCGCGTGACATTTTCACCCAATTGTATATTCATTCGACTGTTGTTTCATTTCTTGTAACATTCGGATACGGATTCTTTAAGTTCTGTAGGCAGAATAAGATTGTGGGCTTTAATCACGTCACTTCGCTCTATTTTATTCGTCTGAGATAATAAAATTTTTTTATCATTGTTATATGGTAAAGGACCGTCAGTAATAATAGGTACCAACAGCTGAAAAAAAAACTTTTTTTTTGACAAATAATGTTACTAAAAATTGGTGTCTTGATCATTCTAGGCTCTGCTAAGCGGAGCGCCTTTTGTTTCCTTTTAATTGACAGGATGTAGCGTGTAGGGCTATGTTTTCTAAATATTGCCACTTTTTTCAACAAATGTGTGGCTTAGTTGCAGTTTATATATTTGTAAATTTTATTTGAGAGTCCTGTCGTTTTAGTTTGATACTACGTATTTTTTAAGTAATATTTGCGGTAAAGTACACTTAACATTTTTATTTCATCTCCTAGTCTATTTAGTGAAAACCAATCTTTATTAGCGTATACTATTTCTTTTCTTTATATTCGGCAAAACATGCTTGCATCACGTTGACCCAACCAAGAAAATAAACTTAAAAAATTACAACATTGGACATAGTCTACTTATCAATTTTATATGCAACATAGTAAAATATTTATTAAACAATATGAAACGTCGACTATTAAACATTAGGTGCAAATCAATTTTCACGTTGGCAGAAAAGCTGAATCCAATTTGCGGGCTGTCCGATTGGAGCGACGGCGGCAGATATCACGGCCGAATATCACTAAACGACTAAATAATTTAGTAGCAATCTGACCCGCGGGCATCGACGGAAGCCGCGTGCGGACGATCGTGTGCTCTGCTCCTTATAATCTCGAATATGAAATTCAAGCTAATATTCAATCTGGTCAATTAAAAATTTATAAATCTGTCTCCTATTTTTGGTCTAGATAAGTAGAAATTTAGACACTTACATTTTGCAAGTGTATAGTCACACCGTATGAGTAATGAAATAAATGTTAACTGGATAACAAATTTTGTCAATAAATACGAACTTAAATTTTGTGCTAAAACTCCTAATCTGTATCCACAAACCATCATAAATAACTTAGAAATACAGAAACATATTCATAGCAATTGCTGTTTATTGAGAGATAAATTGATTATATCGTGAACATTTCAAGAACGATATTTTGTTATTAACTCTGTGTAATGTGGCGTGTATTTTTCCAAATGATTTGTTTCACGATCGAAGGCAACAGTGGACACGTCCGCTTGCGTTAAACGTCACACCGCGTGTAGCTGTCGCGCCGGGCACAGCGCAGCGCGATACAATGCCGCCTCGCACAAAGCTTAACTTGCACCCAGTCATTAAAATTTCGTTCTACATCTTTTCCATTACGCGACTGCAGACAAAAAATAGCAAAATAAAAAAGGACAACCCCCAAAAACAAAAGTCGGGAACGGAGAGAACAGGAAATAAAGTTAATTAAGAGCGGCGAAATCGACTGAGTTGCGGTGGAAATTGGCCCCTTAAAAAAGAGACATTTGTAGCCGAGCTATTGCGCTTAATTTTTGTGACAAGTGAAACAAAAGAGTTGGCAGGGTGGCGGAGACGCGGGGGTGGAGGAAGACGGGGAGGGCGTAGGGGAGATAAGGTTTGGTGTTATCACCGCCGGTTCCGGGCGGCCACTGGTCGAAGGCGATGCCTTTTGTTTTGCCACATTGAGGGATGCTCGCGTGACGTTATCGTGGCTCCTTCTTCCATTTGACCTTTCCACTTGTAGTAGTAAATTTTGTTTCTTAGACATTTTGGCTACCTTACGATCCTCGAAAACATCGCGATACTATCTGAATAGGTTGCCGTTCATCGGACCGTAAATAATTTAAAAATAGCTCCGCGCTTAGAAACCTCGTAAGTCAATTTACACGGCAGCCTTATTTATGCGTGGGTGTGGGATATTCTGTGTTAGTGGTGCCTTTCATGTAGAATCACTAATTGGATCTTCCTGCACCCTGCCCACCTAATAACTGCATCTGACTCGAGCGGTATGCGGCTATATTATACCCGTATACGTAACTTGTACACATGGCTACACATGATTCTACGCATACTGTGTGGAACTAATATTGGTTAAAAAATTTTAGGTAGAATTAGTTACTTGTTTTATCTCATTATTTCCTATTTCCTCTCTGTTTTTAATTGGTAAGGCAGAAAAATATAAAATTCCTTATTTGTTATTAATCTACCGCATCCAATAAATGTGTAATGTTTTTTATATTTCAAATGACATTGACAGTTCCAATTTTTAAAACTGGAATTTGCCAACAGATTCTGCGTGGGCGACCGCTTCTACCTGTGCGAGAACAAGATTCTGTGTGAATACGACTACGAGGAGCGGCTGGTGTTCGCCAACATGGCGTACAACCCGCCGCCGCTCGCGCACCTCAAGCGGCAGACCACACATCTGCCACCTCCTCCGGTAAATTATTTATTTTGATTTTCATTATTAAAAAAAATATCTCATAAAAATATTTAATATATTGTAACAAGTCAGTACTAATATCCCATCCGATGGTAAGTGGCTATGAAGTCTTGGCGATATGTCGCATTCACTTGGTACAATGTATAATATCTCATTTAAAATCGATATGATTCCAATGCTACTTAACATTGGCGTGTTTAAACTTGACAATCAATAAAAATAATCAATACCAATAAGTCGACGTGATTAAGATAAATAGAGTTCTTATTGTCTCAGGTGTACAAAAGGCCTAAATAAATGGAAGTTATTCAATTAGCAGAAAATAGAGAACTAACTTCCGTCTTTGACCGGTAAACGTCACTGAAGCGTAGTGTCACAGGTTAATTAATTGTGTTGTATTCGATATAAAAGTATTGCCATAATATAGCTAATCTACTTGAATTACTTTCAATGAGTTCGGTGAAAAAAGTGAATGAAATTTTATTTAATAATATATATTTTATAGGTATGGAATTGATAGGTACATATCGTTACTTACAAGTAACTTACTAAAGATTTTTTTTAATCAATCTTAAAACGAGGCACTTCAGTTTAATAGTTTTATTGGTGTCTATTTCGGTTTGCTCAAATCGAATTATACTCTCGTGAGACTTGCCTCGCTTTCAGGTGTTCTAGACACCTCAGGCATCCCTTAATTGCCTCTCTAGGGATAATATTGTTATGTTCTGAATTATTATAAAAGTAAATATCCATATAACTTTATCACGGGGAGTTTAAAGCATAGATTTTTTTAATGTCGAAAGGTTTATAGGTTACAAAAAATGGCTCTGTACGAAAATAGTGAGCCTATACTGCTCCTAGATTGTAACGATGAACATGCGTATGAAATTTTTGCCACTTGAGGTTACCTTCATAATTGCATCCGCATTCTTTCTCTATCATAATTGCTTCAAAAAACAGTCACTGCATTGCATTTTTTACAAATTGTTGCATTTGGCTATTTAAAAAACTTAACCTTGAACCTCGCTACGGTTTGACCAAATATAAATAGCTAGGTGGCCAAATATAAATAGGCAGCCTTCAATGGACTAACAAAGTGTTTAATTTCAGCAATCGAATGCTACAATGGGCGCTCTGATGAATGGCTCAAACCGCGCTGGGGACCTCAACAACAATATGTCGGGCTCATCGGTGCCTTTCGCCGCGCCGCCGCACCTCAAGCCACTTGGTCTCTCTGCAACCAGCTGAGACTTCCGCTGAGCCCATCCCTACGCCAAGTATCAATACTAAACCACACACGATTCAATAAATTTGCGGCCAAATCTGTGTTCGGTGTTGTACTGCTTGGTCAAAACTTTTTGGTGAACTTTGGCAAATGCCGATTGTTGGTGAATTATGGCGTGGAGGTTAATATTGTACAGGTTTGTTGGGAGGTCTCGTAGCTCAAAGACCTTTGTGTTGATGATACCTGTGCTAATTGCTGTAACTGAAGTCGACGTTAGCCACGTATGAAGTTATAATCATTGACACGGAACGTGGCAAAAGTCTGAAAGAAACATTAGATGCGCAGAAGTCGTTTTGCTCGGCTTTTTGTGCTGTGCATCTAACTGTCTCTTTCAGACTCTTGCCACTTTCCGTGTGAATGTCTACGAAATATGAGCCCCCATATAATTATATGGATCAGTTGATTGAAAGCATTAATCAAATATTAATAGGCGGGATAACTCGTTTCTTTTTGTAACATATCTTTGTATATCAAGATTTTTTCATGAAAGAAATAATAAAAATTTGCATACCGAGAGGCATCTCAGTAATGTTTCTATTACAACAAAAATGTTTGTTTTCAGTTTTAAAAAGTAGTAATCATGGAATCAACATGTACTCGTAAGTTTTCAATTTAAAATAATTAATTACTGTAAACCACAGTGTCAATAGTACGAAAGTTAACAAAATTAGGTGAGAATTTTTATAAAATTTTAAATCCATAACAATTGTTTTGGTTTTCCTCTAAGAAAATGAGGTATTTACCACACTAATTAAGGGGTTGTTTTTGTAGTGAACTACATTCCTACTGTAGACAAGGTTTTAACGCGTTTTTAAGGACATGGAGGAGGCGTCAACGCTAATATATTATGTAGACGTAGAAACTTTAATAGAATAATAATAACGTGATAAAGGTTTGTCTACATTAATGGAGGTCAATACATTTTTGTTCTCCCTTAATTAGTGTGTAAATTAACGCGTTAAATAGTGCTCTCAATTGTCTGTCACGTCTGAGTTATATATTTTTTTATTTTTGCATTACGACGCAAATTAGAAATTATGTACCTACTTACATATAGATTTATTGACTACCTAGCTTTTTGAATAGTGTACAAAACGTATAAGATTCTCATATATCGAAGTCCTTAGCTTTATCATTAGTATCTACGTTTTTCTAAAACGCACTTGTTACTGCAAGAAATACTGGTCTAAGCGATGTGTCGATGTACTTATAATATTTTGAATCGAAATTTCTATTGCAAAATAGGCATGTAGATATTACAATCTAAGTGTTATGTAAGACCCGAAAACTTTTCTCCTGAACGACTGTAATTTACTCTGTTTACCTCCTACTCTATGTGATCCATCGATATTGTTATCATAAAATTGGATCTTGTAATCAGTGTTTATAGATATTTAGTACTAAAGCAAAGTAAATGCCAAAACGTGTATGTAGTAGAAAATTCTCATTATTTGTTATAAAATAAAATTTTAATCGTACGACTCTTTACTTACGAATATTACTAATAGAATTATTGGTATGTAACGGAATATTTAAATTTTAGTTTAAACCCCGTAAGGTGATCTCATATGACAATTTTGCTTAGCTAGGATAATGATTGAGGGGACGAATATGAATTGAAATTTGATATTGTTGACGGTGAAGATGTGTGAGACTGCTGACTTAACTCGAATGTCAAGTTTTGAAGTACAGTCATTCGCAAAAGTGTACCTTATCAATGATTGATTTTACTTCAAATGAAGTGTATTTCTTTTGCGATTGACTGTACAGAAAGAAATGGAATATAGTTCGGTTACAGATTTGATCCCTCTTATTTCGACATGGAGTAAATGATATGAAATAAGTTCCGTAGATCATGACTGAAACCGTAAGTGCAAGTTTATACGGTGTTTATGCAATGCGTTTTTTTACGTATAGGGTTGGTGTTCAACCGTGTGAACAATCCGTGCGGTTTCACGCGCTTTTTTTTCTGATACGGTCGAACGGCAACCGTACGCGTTAAAATAACGCATCGCGTAGTCGTCTTGTGAAGCCAGCATAAAGAATACCTACAATTAATATAAATATAATATTTACGTTTATCGATTAATATAATTGAGCTGTCGATCAAATTATTTTATTTTAATTTACTAGATTGGCTTGGCCACGAGTGGAATTTATTTTCTATTGTCTCTTCTCCACTTTGTTGTTTCGTTTTGTAGGTACCCACGATGTATATTGCTGTTAAGTTTACTTATAAAACATTGTTGTAATGTTTGTATTATTTGTGTAAATAAAATAATTATTGTAAGTAGATGATTGTATCTAATGATATAGTAATAATTTGGTAAATATTAAATATCTAAATATAGTCAAATATGTGAAAATTCATGTTAATTAAAATTTAATAATTCATGTTTCCGAATAGTTCAAATTAGTTTTTAATATATTTGAAGTTTCATTGAATTATTTCTATCTGAGCATTTAATTAGATGAAATCATATGCATTCCTGTCGTATTATGAGATATTGTGTCACGCTAATTACTGCGGGTGATGGACACCGCGTTGTACCTTTAATAATAATATCATAATGAATGTGTCAGATTCTCTTTTAACCAATGATATGACCAAAGATGTAGCCCATTAAAGCCTTGTTCGAGATATATAATTTTTTTATTCATCATCACTCCTCAACTAATTCCTTACCTACAATATATTTGTGCCCGATATTTTTATTGAAACTCCGTTCAAAATCTGTAACTTATTTTTTGCTTCATACCTAGAAAAATAAGAAGATATACCCCAAATAACCTGTATGGTTATAATACAAAAAAGAACTTACAGATATTCATTAAAAGCTAATGTTTTCTTTTTTCTTCCCCTTTGTCCCCTTTGTGTTTTGTCTATAGTGTTACTATATTCTTAGAAATCTACACTACATAAGTGTGCATACAATCATCCCCAGGGGTCTTAACTGCTCATAAATGGTATTGAAGTAAGGTGACATTAAGGCCGCTATCCCACTGGGCGTTTTACGAGCGTCGACGTTTTCCCAACGTCTGCGCAACGTTAACGTTGCGTCG
>DWKA01002276.1:0-10902 GCA_018249155.1 Panoquina ocola ocola
GACTTCGTTTTATACTATGGAGTGATGTAGTGATTAATTTACTATTTTAATTTTTTTTCACCATCGGAAACTAGAGATTTCAACGAACAGAACACATACAAACTTTTTGAAAAAAGCTGATATTTTGATGGGTGAATTATCGATTGAAAATTGGGATATTTCTTCGATATTAATTCAAAATAAGGTGCAAAAAAATAAATATATTTAATTAAATAAATAACAGCGCATTTGGGACATGAAAGGTAAGTTTTCACCAAATTTCGTTAAAAAATTATAATTTTTGTAAAAGATAAAAAACCATAAACATGTTTTTTTTGAAACTTTCACATAAAATTTGAGGTTATGTGAAAAACGTGTTAATCCAAAAGTTTTGGATCTTTTTATTACCTACAAATTTGCCATTTGACTGTTTCGATAGGACTTTTAGTTTTCTAGAAATTGAGAAAAACCGTTTTTTACCCTTAAAAACTCACCTCCATCCCCTTCCCGACCTCCGATAGCCCGTAAATTATTTTTCCTTTCATTTTTATAATATTCCCCTCCTTTTCTAATGGGTTTCATCCTACTATTATTTTTTTCATTTTTTATTAGTTTTAAAGGTCTAATAAGTAAATGAACACTTTGATATATACCTATAGCAAATTAATATTATAATGTAAAATTAAAACATAAAAATGTCTATATTAAATTAGACGCGTAATTAGATGATACCTACTTACATGAAAGTAAGGAGAAATTCTTAATAAGTTAATTATTCCTTTTAGGGAAACGGTTTTAATTACATCAATTTCCATACTACGCATAATGTTGGAAAATAAGTCGGATAATTATAGAGACGTCGAAGATTGCCAGGGAAACTAAATCAAAATGCGTGGGAAACTTAATTATACTCGTATATTTATGAATGCCTGGTAGGTAATTACTTCATATTTACAGATACGCGTCTTGGGGCTCATAACATTTTGATGTGGGCATGTTATTTACTACCAATATCTTATTAAATTTAATGATTAGGTACTTGTTTAACGTACTCATATTTACGTGTAACCAAGCCGTTGGAGGACTTAGAGCTAGGTCTCCCCTAAATTGCGCCATTCAGATCAGTCCCGCCACCTGCGCCTTTTTAATTACAGCGTATACCCGAACATGTCTCCCAGTCAAGTGACGTCATATGCAGTTATGCACCTTATCCTAAAACTTGGATGCTATTCGTGGACTTTTCTTCCTCAACAGCAGTTCTTCTTTATATTTGGCCAACCCAATAATACTTTGGTAAAATAAAATACTTCGAGTGAATAATGTAATAAGCTTTCGTTTACGAGTAAATGTAAATGTAACTATCTAGAAAGTTTATTTTTAAAATGTAACATTACCTAAACTATACTTGTCTAACCTTGAATTCATAAACATATTACGCACTTCGTTGAATAACTCACTAAAATAGAATGTGCAATTCACAACGAAAAACTAACGTTTTATCTGATGTGTAACTGATGCGAGGCTCGCGTATTAAAACACTAGGGCAATACTTATAGCACAGAACAGTGTAAAATCTTAAAGATATACATATAAAATATACGTATGTATTACAATATATAAATTAGGACATTGACTTCTTAAATATTATACCTAATGATTATCATCTGCATCGTGTAGTCTATCGGCTTTTGATAAAATTGTTTCCGAAATGAAACTTCTTTAGCGGCGACAGGGACAAAATTTCTGAAGGAAATCTTGCGCGACACACGCGATAGATTACATTAGTAGGAGATTAAATTTGAGGCTAACTAATGTACCTAGTTATACTTTAGCTTTCATATTATAATTATATTCCAAATAAACATGGTATCTATATACTGAACAAATTGATAAAATAAAAAAAAAACATTTGAAACCTAACTCATCTCTACATATTGTACTAATTAGGATAATCGATATCTACGAGCATTCTTTAGTCACAAAATAAAATGAGGATTAAAAAAACTAAGATTCAGTACAGCCAGACAGGCACTAATTATGTTCTATAATTATCGGTTGATTAATTTATTGCACGGTCCCCTGGAGAAACCACAGTTCTTGTTAAATTGTTCCAATTAGCGAACACTGATCTTCCAAGTTACAATTCTATTCAATTTACTTTAGTTATACTTTTAACTTACAAAATTTTATTTAGTTTTATTTGATCGCATAGTTACTATATAAAAGCTATCTTATGTTCTACCTAGAGTCTCAAAACATCTCTATATGCTATCAGCTTATGGATACATTAGGTACTTAAAAAAATATTAGGTACTTATACATCGTGCTTAGCTTTCAGTAATTAAAAGCATTACAGATACAGAACATGTAGCATTACAAAACTTCTATTTATATCCCGTTACAATCCATCAATAAAAGAATATTTATCTGTCATACAAACTGAAGAATGGAGGAAAAACTGAAATGGCGTGGCCATTAGGAAAAATAACGAACTACGTCCGAACTGACGCCGTGACGCGTAATATGGCATTCAACGTACATGGCCGAGTTGTATGAGATTTATCGGTGATACTCGGAATGTTTCCATGTCACCGACTTCAATCATTTCTGTATGCATGTGTTACAGCTATGTTCAGTTCTGTTAGTCTAATGTTAGCGAATCTTACTCTGAGAGGAGAATCGGGATATCTATCAGCTGGATGCTTGTTAATTTTATAATAGACATTGACACGGAAATTGGCAAGAGTTTGAAAGAGACATTAGATGCACAGAAGCCGTTTTGCTCGGCTTTTTGTTCAATGCATCTGTCTCTTTCACTCTTGCCACGTTCCGTGTCAATGACTATAACAGGGTGCTGCACAAATAGATTAAATGGGATGTAGGTAAGGCTAAACGGATGTTATTAAAGTCAAATTTTGTAAATTTTATTTTGAAAAACCCTACGAAATTAGCCCTTAACGTAAGGTAAAAAAAACAAAATCCCTGACACATTAAAAAAAATACATATAAAATCGATGCTTTTTTACAAATTTGCAAAAGATTTTACTACTTCTAAATTGTATATCATGAGCATGGCCCAACGACCAAAAACGCATTACAAATGTCCGGTATAAAATTTATTCTTATAAATACTTCGTGGTGTATATTCAACTAGAGGCAACTGTTGTTTTAGACTAGAGTTTATAAGCTATAACTGAAAGCGCAAGTGTTGAGCGCAATCGTAAAATGCTCGTAAATGCAAGTACCTACAATCATATTTGTCCGCATATTTTCGCAATTTTACCGCAATGCGATGATATATTTAGGTATATCGAAATTGATATTTGTGACAAGATTTTCACAAATGATATCTAAATATCTTATATAGTCAATTGGTCATGATCTAATTTCGTTTCAAGATATTTTCAAAACATTTTTATAGCCTACATGGATATATGCTAAATATAATGACCACTTAGCTAAATTATTACAAAAATCTATAACATCCTTAAACACTCATAGATACAAATAACTGCACAGAGAAATGAACTTCGATATTTGCTAAAAAAATGGGAACAATTTATAAAATCATAAAAAACAACACTTGACTAATACATATTATTATTCAATGCTCAACGCTGTATTTTTACACGCTTTTTATTAGCTTCACCTGTATGTTTGTATATTTTTATGTTTGTAACCGACTTCTTTGGGCGCGATTTTGACCCACTTTAAACGGCCAGATTTCGTTCAAACTTTGTGGATTTATTGAGGACCGATGACAATACACTAATTTGATAAAATTAAGCGTGTCTTTTACGTATTTTTTAACTATTTAATTATTTTAATGTATGTAGATCTAAACAAAGAAATATGTCATTAGTTTGTATGTTTTAAATCATTTTTAAAATTAAAAGATTTCTAGTGTCTACGATAACAATACGATCTACTATGTCACTTGACTACAATGTACCCAAAAAGTTTAGTTATCCAAGTAGTTTGTTCTCGGAGGCCTTTAAATCTATTGTTCTCTATTATCCTTGTGCAAGTTAGGGCTTGCAATAAAATGCCTCCGGACCAGTTAAATTCGTGACTGCGCCAACAAGGTATGAATAGGAATGTTGGCCGAGGTCCAGGATTCTCATACTAATGTAATTTGGGTGGGGTTCAGAAATGTAGCTAACGTTGGCATGTTGCAAAAGGGTGACAAAATAAGAAATACTTGCTTGTACAAAAACCTGTTGTTGTGGTAATTTTATTTAGTTTATTTGGTAAATTCTTTGATTCACTTATACTAGGCATTATACACCAGAGATATTATTATGCTTTAGAAATATAAATAAATCTGTAAGTATCACCAAATATTTATTATTGTGCAGAAAGAATTAGATAAATAGCCATAATTATTCTTACCAATAAAATCTATATAGGTACCTAATTATGATTAAGATAGCACACCGTTCTGAGAAATTAAAATAAAATGATAAGGTAGAAACTAACAATCAAACCAAAATAAAATGACGAGAATGATTTTCTGTTCTAGAACAAACTTTTTATATTATCACAAGTTTTGTATTGCTCAGAGCTGCCATCTAGTGCAGGGTGTATACAATTTATGAAATATGGGTAACATTCCTGCCATTTCAAATAACGCCATCTAGTAATAAACGTATGAACCAACATAGTGAAAGCGAATCTAATACAAGTATTTGAGTTTAACAAATGTAACACGAGATGGCAGTGTAACAATATGTTTACAAATAGTAACTCCTAACATCTAAAATGTCACTACTGGTATTGCTATAATTTTTGAAATAAAAAAATTATGATATGAAAGGATATTTATCAATACCTTTAACGACTGGTTAAAATACGTCTTTTTATTCAAAACTGCGATTCAACTACGAGTAAGTAAACGTCTTGATGTCGTACAGTCAAATGGCTGAGTACAAATTATTGCGCGGGGTGCCAATTATTGTTGTTATAATTTAATTTTAATTTATCGCATTTGCATACCTGGCAATTGGTTGGCTTTAAAAATAATGCACAAACATGATTTGGTATTATTGAAGATAAGTTTTACAATAAACATAAATATTATACGAACAATAATTAAAATATTTTATGAATCTGATTAAAAATCGAATGCAGAGCTGGAGGTACTGTTCTAATTTTTTTATGGAAATGAAGATACATTTTAAAAGTAAAATTGAATATTATTTTGATTTTTATATACATACTTACATAATAATATATTTTTTCTTTCAGATTCTGACCGACTGCTGAAGCTTAGTTTCGGCAAGGCGTTTGAGTCGCTCGGCCCTGAAGTAAGCGCAACAAGTAAGTATTAGAAATGTAACATTTTTCTAACTTAAATCTTACTTAGGTACTTCATGGTGTTCGATTGAGCAACCATTTTGTAAATTACTTTATTTAATTTACTACATTAATCAGAATTATGACAATGCAATATAATAGTCTTATGATGGAGTCATCGAGTGTAAGAACCTAGGAAAATTCGGAAAATGATTTGGACATCATCCACTCATCCAGGGTTAAATAAGGAGAGCGAAAAGTCGCTACGTTAACATCGTAGTTACTTTTATTTTTTAAATCTTATTACTATTTTCTAGAGAAAAAGGTAAGTAATCGACCGCAGTTGAATCAGATCCGTACCATCTGTTTTATTAAAATTCTACACAAATTTGGCGCATTGCTTGGTTGCGCGTACTATCTCGGGCCTGAAAATGTCAGTTGACCTATTTACGTATTTTAGTAGATAAGTATTTAAGAATTTGATGGTGGAATAAAATTGTTTTAGGTTATGGCAGCAGGGAAATACTGAATGGCATAAATAGAATATTATGTTTTTTCTTATTTTACCTAATTTTTGGTTACCTTTTAAATTTGTTTTTTTTTTGTATTTAAAAAAAAACATTTAATGCCGTTAAGTCATTATGTAGAGCATAATATTATACCCTCCTGTGATAAATAAACAGTTTTTAAACAATAAACTTCATCAAAATTTGTTAAGTGATTGTTGCGATAACTATTTTAAAAATCTTTACAGATAAAGCGAGAAATACAAAAAAATATCGGAATGATATTTTAGACAGCTCAAGAATGTTTATTTATTCAGAGACAATCTCATTACAGTTTTACAAAACGAATTCGAAAGTTTCGAAAAAGTGCGACAATAAATATAATTTATTAAAACTGAAACCGATTTAAAATAGTTTGAATTTGGAAGCCCATTAATAATAACGATAAGTTTCAGTTGTTTCATTTCAAGATGATAAATAATTGTGTTAAATTATTACTTTTTGTTTTGTTCCGAAAATCAGGTCAGTTTATCGATGAAAGTGGCAAATTAGTTTGACTTTTCAATGGCTGGCACGCTGAGGGGCTTTATCCGCCAAATAAATCTAGCCAATACAGGTCAAAGATTAACCTTATTGTGTTCAGTGTATAAGTACATAGTACATACATAATACAACATAGGCGCAAAATATCTAACAACTCGCAATTAACTGAAGCGTCACATACGGCTACTTATAAAATAATTTTATTCTTACTCTTTCCTCGATCTTGTCTTATCGGTTTTGGCCTTTTTAATGCTTTTTGACTCGTCTGTTAGTCTTGGGTGTGACCGATGATCTTGGTCGTTGGTAGTCACTTAGGTTTAGTCAGATTCAAGTAACTTGACAAGAGTCTGAAAGAGACATTAGATGCGCATTAGATGATAGACTCCTGACTATATCAAGAATATCGTCTCGTTAAATTTTTTTTTTCGTTTATGTAGGTATACAGCTTGCAGTAACGGCTGAAAGTCAAATAAAGTCTTTACTAACAGCTAGAAATGAAAGCGAAATCAAAATTCGATTAGCAATACTTGACGTTAGCAAGTTTCCGTCGAGTTGGTAATATTTTTCAACAGTAACGTTTTATTGAGGTCAATATTGTACTTGAACTTGAACATTTATTTCGGTGCGGTTACGAAGCCACGTTTAACGGTAAAAAGTTGTTTAAAACGTCGTTTTAAAGCCTCTTTTATTTAATTTGCTTTTTAAACTGTGTGTTTATGTGAACGTTTAATTATGCCGCTACAAGAAAGCCTATTTAGAATTCCCAAAAAAGAATAGAATGGGTAATACGGGTGTCTGTAAAGAAGAGCAAAAGTTATTAGTTAGCTAATTAATTATTCGGTTAATAGGCTTTACTAGGCTTCATTCAGGGGTTATAGCCATATGCAAAAACCTTATCTTGCAAGCATGGTCTGAGCTTGCAAAATATACATACCTAATTATCACGGAATAGTAAAAATTATTGATTGATTAACTGACCGCTAGTGGCATAAATTCTTGAGCGCTTTCCTGCTTCGGAGGGATCGTTTAGCCATTGGTCCAGGTTGTTATCATTAGACAGCAGTCGTTAAGCTTGTTGTTATGTTGGAAGGCTTTCGGGCGTCTTAAAAACTTCCGACGGTTAAATTGGCCACTAACTCCTCCACCTATCCGTACTGGAGCAGCGTGGTGGAGTAGGTACGCTCTACGCCTCCTCGGTTACGAGGAGAGACCCGTAATCTGTAGTGGGCCGTTAATGGAAGACACCGCCGTATTGATTGATACCCCAATACGCTCAAAAGTTTGCATATTTTGTTGTCAAATGAAAGAGGGAAGTACCAATATTTTCAAACGTTCGGAAAATCGTCTAAAAACGTGATACGATCGTGAATCCTATATAGAACTCCATTCGCGTTGCGAAATGCTCAACTTTATTTATCACTCATCGACGCAAGCTGTTATGTTATGACCGCTTCATGGACGTAATGGATACCTAATAGCCGTATAAACATGCATGCAACGGTTTACTAACAAGGTGTATTTCAGTAGGATTAATCTCTTAATCAACGCGTATTCATAATACATCAGCGGAATAAATGAATGAGCAATCAGTATTGATTACAAAAACGTTTACCGACATACGAAACAGGTGAAGTGTTGGTCTAATTTAATTTGTATATTTAAATTGCTTTATGATTGCTCTTTCATATTTTTATGTCAAAACTTACTACAAGAATTATATGTATTTAATTTGTGATGATATCAAAATCTTCTTATATTTATACCGTCTTCACAGCTGCTTGTTAGATAATTAAGGAGCACAAGTGTAAACCTAATTAATGATCCCAAAATATAGAGTATGGAAAAATATTTAAATGCGCCACATGATTTTAATGGTAAAACAGTTCCCTACCCTGGTCTGGTCACTACCATAGGGTATCAAGCATACTCGATACTCGATGCCATAGGGTCACTACCCTACTTACAATATTATAATGTCATGAGTGTTCAGTTGCTAATGTTTAATTTATGTTGTCATTTCATCCAGAACACAGGGAATCCTAGTGCGTAATGAGTATGTGATTATTGTTATTAATTCTATCCCATTTTTCTGAAAGAAACGCTGACAGCAGTTATAATACAAATTATTTAGATACTATTAGGTACCAATACATAAAGTAACATAATTGAAACAAGCTAAGAATGTCCAAGTAAATTTATTCTAGCCGGGCCACTTTAACACCTTTCCCGAACATTCTTATTCGTTATGCATAGGTTCTGGACTTAAATCCAGTTACAGAGGGTTTAGGAATCCTTGGTCCGGGTGCGATGTGGGCATGTTTAATGCATCGCCGCTGCATGTTGCTTTATTATTTAGCCGGCTATCTTTTATTCCGAACGGCAACGCGTCGCAAGTGCAAGGCTTGATTCTCGTCTCAGTTGTCTCACCGCTGACGAAAGCAGTGGCCGTAGTACGAGTTTTTCTAACTACCCGATCGACGTAACGTAAAATTTTGTATGGGATCGAAACAGCGCCACCTAGCACCAGACAAGGGAAACTATTTTTTTCCATACTAATTTTGCGTTGGAAAATTTACGTTACACCGATCGAGTAATTAGTAAAATTCGTACTAAGCGTACACAGTAGGTACACAGTTGGGAGTAGTTACGCACCTATTTACGGCTCGGCTATGAAACTTTTGCATCGCTCTAGGCATTGTAGCGTTACAAGAGACTAATCATTGTTAATTTGCATACAAATCCAAATTAATGTTTCTGCGCTTTGCATTGCAATTTCGAGGTCTAATAGATAAGTACACACGTACAATTCGTTCTGAGCGCTCGTTTCGTCGCCTTCGTGTTAACGATCAAATAGACGCAAGAGTCTTAGTTTAAAAGAAGTATAACTGAAAATAAGTATTTATAAATTAAATATTTCAACATAATCAAAACAAATAGGTACTGTATATTTATCGTTGTTCACGTAATAATCAACAGCTGAATTACCTAAGGTTTGTACAAAACTTAAAGCCATATAAAATTCTCAAGGCCTCCATACAAACGCCTGATTTAGTGATGACCGTAAAAGACCCCGAGCTTGAAACCTAATTCCCAAATGTGAGTAAATTTTAATGCCCCAACTTCGTGAAGCCTTGGAAACAATGTAAAATCGATTTTAGGTCGAAATACGTCGATTGCAAGAAAATTGGTGCCTGGATATTTTGTATTGGATAGGTATTTGACGATATTTCCTGGTATCGAACATTTTGCAATCCAATATTATTTTACCCCCATTTTAATTATTTTAATAGACTGACTATATTGTCATTTTCAAAGATAACGTTCCATGAAATGATAACAAGCAAAAAATAAACACATAATTTTATTAGTAGTCGCTTGAAAAGTTTGGAAACCTGTGTAAGCTTTTACGGATTAAAAGCTGTCCAAGTTCTTAATTCTCATAATAATATACTCTTATAACTTGAGGAGAACGTTCCAAATCTCCTCAAACGTTAGAAGGAATGATATGTTTAACGTACTGTGAAGTTGACCACTAATGAGCAGCAGCTAAGTAATTTTATTGTAAGTACGTGATAGTTCAAAAGGACATGCGCTAGTAATTATGTCTACAAAAGCGCTCTAATTGCATTGCGGTTAGACATTCGGCACAGATAGTTGAAGTTTCGTTAATACGACCAATTCGGCTCGAAGGGTTCTTTTCATTTCAATGACAAAGAAATGATTTGTACAAAATGTTATTCTTCGGCCATAAGTGACTGTTCTTAGAACAGCCTCATTATTTCTACACATACTATAGGATTAGTGTTATGCTACGCAAAAAGTTACTCCTTGCAAAGAAAAGAGTAAAACCTTGATTTTGATGTTTGTAAGTATTTGTTTTTATTAGTCCTGAACCCTTTGCAATAATCGTGGTCGATTCGTCGACGTCCCTAAATAATGAAACGTTTAAAATACAACTTAAAAGCAAGTGTTCATGAATTTTAACTGCCTTTAAAAAACCCGGTCCTACAACCGGGTAGTCTACTACAAGAGCAATGACAACAAAGGGATTTAACAGCTAAATGCTCCTGCAAATTTAAACAATGCAATCGCTTCACATTTGATCAAGTTAAAAATGAAACAAAAATTCTGGAGCGTAAAATCCGATGTTTTCAATGATTCAGTAAAACCTATCTGAACTAGACTACAATTCACTGTAATTGTCCTACACTCACTATGTCCTCTTTATAACATTTGTAAGCCTAGTGCAACAGGAACAGTGTTACATATGTGAGAATAGTGGTAGACCGCGACTTCGTCCGCGTGATAAAAGTCATGAAGTACCGAGTAGTAGATATAAAGATTAATAATGTTTCAGTAAATATACAGATTTACTTTAAACCGGCGTTGGCGTAAAAACTGTCTTTTTATAAATGTTTCTATTGGATGTTTTTACTTGAGTGGCTTTCGTAATTTTAAAATTATATTTTTCTATAAATCAATGGCTTGAGAAGGTATGCCATACATATACAATGTGTCTGGTCACCGGTGTCGGAGACTTAAGGGGGATGAAATATGGAATTTTTTATCGACAAATCAC
>DWKA01002277.1:0-10898 GCA_018249155.1 Panoquina ocola ocola
GGTCCACTCGAGCTAATAATCCCCCCTTATTCTTATGCACTACTTTTAGTTCCAGTTCATGTTAGTTGATGCAGTTTTAAGCGTGATTCCTCGTCTGCGCACGAAATTAGTTTTCTTCGTTG
The DNA here is from genome assembly GCA_018249155.1 of Panoquina ocola ocola. Taxonomy (NCBI): domain Eukaryota; kingdom Metazoa; phylum Arthropoda; class Insecta; order Lepidoptera; family Hesperiidae; genus Panoquina; species Panoquina ocola. Next base: position 123 of record DWKA01002277.1, read on the forward strand.
CTATAGGTACAATACATAAATTATGATTTTCTTCAGGTATTGTAAATATCTAGAAATTGTAATTAATATTTAACGTTAAAGAATATTTCACGGCCCTTGATCGCAGTGGTACCAGCACCGCGGACCTACCGTCGTAACCACCGGAGCGTACAACTGCGATTTGATAACAGGTACGTGTAGTAACTGGTTGTGAGTTACACGCTAAATGCTATTAGGGTAACCTCACGTTCACTGGTACCGCGTCGATAGCATTACCACGCTTTAAAACATTATCGGACCGTGGAATTCGTATGGACGATTGTGAATTTAATTACCCTGTCAGTTTCTGTGGCACATTCCGTAGTACAAACTCGGCTCTACGTAGATTATTAATTACGATAAGGAACGAGGACCGCAAAATAGTACACAGCCTTTTACTATTCACAGTACCTAACCTACCGTTTTTAACCTTGACGATCATTCGAATAGGGAGCGAAATAAAGGAAGTTGTATACATAATGATACGAACTTTAACACGATGAATATTTATTTTAATTGAAAAAAAAACGGTCCGTCATTCCGATGGAGGTCGACTTTATCTATTTAAATTTCTGCCAAGGAAAAGCACATGTTTGTATCGTTCTTTATAAATAAAAGGTTACACCCGGCTGTTCATGTGCTTCTTACAAATAGGCAACCCAGGTATGGTTGTAATTAATACTATAGTTGTAATTAATACTATAAGTACGGTTTAAATTTTAGATTAAGTGCACTAAGACCTCTTAGCAACTTTAAACAATGAGAATTCTTAAAAACTCAAGTGTCCTTAGATGGTATTAAAAAAAAATTAAATCGCGGATTTTGACGCGACGTAGAACATCACAAAAAAATTAGTATTATCGAGTAGAGTATCAAAACAAAGGAAATTATAAGAGTCAAAAAAATCACATCATGTTCAATTTAATACGGAATACTAAACCACACAGGTTCCCAACTACGCAATATATTTTTTTCGATCGGCAAATTGTTTTTAATTATCCTATTAAAATTTCAAGTGCGTGTATTCCGATCGCGGCGGGCCCACCAGCGAATCGGCACGATGGTCGGCGAGTGACACGGGTTACGTAAAGCCGGTGTGACACTGACCTACAGGTGATCGCGCGCCACTTTCCTTTCATTATTGACACACTATCTATAAACGGATGGATATCATCGGCACGTGGCCGCTGATCTGAGCGACAACGACACTTTAGCTTGATAGATTGTCGATTGCTTAATAGCAGAGTGAGGAGTATATTTGCACTTAGATGATGAGGAAGATGAAGGTTTAAGCTTGCCCAAAGAATTAGGTTAGTTTTGCTTCTATGTTTCGAAATATTCTTATACCTAATTAAATAACACAATATGTAGAACATTCATTTCTTATCAGCATCATATAGTAAGAACAATGAGTACAGTTGAACAAGGTATTGTAATTTACCAGATATCTATAGCGTTTGTTATCAAGTTACAAAATATGTATTACAAAACCAATTCAGTTATAAATTACGTAGTTAATCAGCGACTATGTTCTGTTATACAAGTAGTCTATCCAGCAATGAAACAATCGTCGGAAGGCGCTCAAGCAATACGCGTTATCGCTACACTGAGATAAAAATAATAGTGACTTAATTGTTATGTTACTTGTCAACAAAGATGGATTCACTACTTTATCGTATTGCGGTGTGATACTACGACGAAATGTTGCGCGATTTATATGTTTTTGTTTCAGTATTCATTAGAAACAATGATAAATTATGGTTAAAAATAATTAGGTAGAAGCGTATAAATCGATGTACCTAACTAAAGAAAAAATACTTCTTCCTTGATTATCTATCAACATCTAGTAAATTTAATGTGCCTAATGTAATGTATCCCTGCCGGGCATTGCTTGGCAATAGCAAGACCCGGATGCATAATTACAAATGAATTTCAATACAATGTACTGGGTCAGATGACACATTCAGCCACGAGGTCACCTACTCGGTGCCCAATTGCGCAGTGTATTATTTAAATTTCGAACAAGGGTGACTCCCAACCGACACCTGACAGAATGGAGAAGGGTACAGCCGCTTCAATTAGCAACACTAACGTAAATGAACGATAATGGGGAAATTTTATTGGAGTTTTTGCCTTCTGTCTGGTCATTGGAAAGGTATAATGAACCTGTGTCTCGTATAATTAACGATAATTGTATAAACAAAAACGGAAACCCAAGAATATAATTATATATTAATAACTGTAAAATCTAATTGGTTACCTCGAATTAATTTAAAAGTAAAGTTATGACACAATCATACTGATAACTTGAGATTTCTGTCACTGTAACAATCGTTTACATAAACAGGTATTGCGAGGTAGATAGAAGTGGTTTAAGTTATTATCGTCGGATTGAGTAAGAGCTCTATCTATCGGGCATCTTTAGGCATCGTGCTAAGCGTAATGCTAAAGAGAAAGAGCTGGAAAGTCCACTTCCTGCAAGCACGGGCACATAAGACATCACGGCACGCGCGGATTATAATCGCTGTAATGGCTTCACGTTTGTGCAACGCGCTTATGCAAACTGCAATCGTGCAAGACATTCGCAACATGTCAACGAAGGCGCGACACACCTTACAGCACACTATACACACAGAGCTTACTATGTCAAATCCTATAGCTCATCTTCCGCTTATTCAACTAGTTCGGCCAATGCAAATTCGCCTTGCCTCCGACCAATCGAAAAAGTAGCCGAAGAGAAACAAGTTCGCCAACCGAGTTTCCCTCGGCGACCGTGAAATAAGAAAACTTGGTAAGCGTTAAGTGGCATGTACTTAATGTAAATCGATTATTAAAAAATCAATAACCGAGGAGCAGTTGTGAAACGGCGCCGGCGCTGGTCCGGAGCCACACTCCGCTCGGCCGTGTCATTACGAAACGAGAAAAGAAAGTTAAAACCGTTTAAACTGAGAGAATGTCGTTCTACTCGCCTCAGCACTGCAGCTCGCTGCATCCCCGGCGCCCTACGACCCGCACCGGCGCGCTCGCTCGCGTTGTGACGTAACGAGCCTTTACGTCAACTTGCACTTTTGTTTGTTTACCGAGAATCGGACACACGTGGCGTGTTCTCTGATAATAACAAAGCTTGCGAGACTCCTCGCTGAAATTTATTTATTTACTCCTGTCAAAACTAACAACGCAACCTGCTTGCGTTTTGAATGACGGCCGATCCGCACGTCATTTTGTAATCACATTGTATTAATACAAAAAATAAGTCAGTATCTACGGCTGACATTGACAAATTGAAACGTTTTATGAAAAAATGAAATAAAATGTATCTTTCAGATTCGATTAAATCGTTGATAATACGAGTATAAAATAATGATAGTGATAACGTGTAACCTCTTCAAAACAGATCAACTGAGATCTACGACAACTTTAACATATATTGAATTGACGTAATATTTGCCATTTCCATATCCGAAAACGATTTGAATATAAACCTAAAGAGCGATCCAAATGCGGGCGATCCGGTTAATAACTTTTGAATATAATAAATTAGAGCGGTCACGAAACAGTGGCCCTCATTTGGGAGCTCAACTAGAATTCGAAATGATGTTTTGGTTGCGTAACGAACTTGTTCTTTACGAGCAATTATGTAAAGTGGTGGATCGCGGCTAGCGAGAGTGGGGAGGTCCGCCGGTACCGCGGTTATGGTAAAAGTGTTACACGCTGTTCTCGATTCCAACTCCGAGCGCGGCGGTTACGCAACCGACTGGCGAATGTGTGCCAAAACTGCAGTCAAACCTTCTACGTGGATGCTGAACAGAAGCGTAAGTGTTGCTCGTATAAATTACAGATAAACGCACCATTGAGCCTCGATTCGATCATCTCGAATGTATGTCGAAAGGCCTTTTAAAATAACACGAGCTCAGCCTAGATTATATCAGCGTTTGCTACCTCAAACAGAGTTTACGACCCGACCTAGATTTTGGATGCGTGGTTAAATCGTAAGGGTCAATGTTCTTTGCTTTTATATACACATACAATGGCATTTATGAATTTATTACAAAGGTATGTATAAATTCTTACCTTTTAGCGCAACTTATTGTACTGTATTCAAATTACGTAGAATTAATCTTAGCCTATATTGGTTGAAAATACAGCAGGTAAATTCAGTAAGCTCTGCATAACCGTTAGGAGGCTGTCAAACAAGTTGACAGACAAGGCACTGTCAATATTTGACGTTTGCTAGGGAGTTGACGTTCATGTTTACGGTAGCAACACATGGCTATATAGTTCTCTTCTCACCTTTCACCTGGGACGAGACCACATCTAGTGGTACAACCACAGATTATACATAGAACCTGTATCTTTATGCTCACAATTGAAATATATTTAAGGCTAACGACCACATATAATTTTTTTCCTTTTCCTGAGATTTTTAATTGCACTTTTTGGACATCACCTAAGATCACATGATTATTGTGAAAGCTGCAGTAAGTAGCTATTAGTTAGCAACAATAAAAAAAAACATGTAAATCGAAGTACTGGACCGCACCAAGATGTATTTGAATAACACGCGCCATTAGCAACGTTTTTATAGACGGTAACACGAATGATTTAGATGGATGCTTCATCGAAATTATTTTAAAATACTGTTTGGAGGCTGCCAATAGTGCCACTTGTGTACGAGTCTGAACTCAGTCGATAGGTAAGAATTAAATTGTTAGTCTGCAGTTAATGAGCTGCAACGGTCAATGGCTGGCTAACAACAACACACCGCCATTAACGACATTAATGAACGTGACGTCACCATGGTACTTAGCAGTTGTCGCGTTGATAATACGGGTTTACATACTACAATACAAATATCAAATAAAGTAGTTATTTTTTTATTCAGGAAACAAAATTTAACAACAATTAAATAAACACTATACCTATCTGATATTATCTTTGTTTGAGTAATATAAAACACGAGTAGAAATTGTGAAATTAGTAGGAATTCAAAAGCACCTAGTTCTGTTTACTGCGTTTGTATCACTTGTATAAATAAAAATTTGGTCACGTGATTCCTTATTTAAATATTTTTTAAACAAATTTTAGGTCTGTGATAAAATGTTATAGCGGATATTAAAAGAATTGCGTATCGTCGTTGTCAAACCAAAATCTGCTATGTGCATTTTTTGAGATTTTTACTTCTTAACATTTACGTATAGTTCATTGCCCTATCTACTGTATAAAAAAAACGATGTACGATGCTCTACGGCCACGTTATAACATATGTTATGTGCCGCAGCTAGATTTTTGTCAAATAAAAACTGACTTTTTTACTCAATATAACAAAATATAATTTTTACACATAGCAGATTTTGGTTTGACAACGACGGTATGTTATTGAAATGGATACCGTTTAAGATAAATTATGAAATGAAATATAGAACATAGTGAGTTAAATATTGTATGTTAACTAGGTAATGGCAAATGCGTGAGTAAAGTTGCGGAGTCATTTTGACGCTGTGTTGTCGTAGCGAAACCACAAAACAAGGGACAATGTCGTTCGCTAGACGTTGAGTCGTCGTTGCGACGTCGTAAATACAAAAGTTTATCGGCACCTAATTTTTGTAAGTATTTCAAAATATAGCAAATTTCGTTAAATTAAACTACTTTATTAAATTACTTTTGTCAAGTCACTAATAGTAATCGGACTACAACGATGAATATTATTTTTATTTCATCTTAAAACAGCAATCTTCTTAATACATAAAAATGTAGTAAAGTTTTGCATGAGCTAGTGAAAGCTCGTTTTCTAGCGCCATTCAATGTTGCAGAATAACGTCTGCGGGGTCAGCTAGTTTAATATAAATATTAATTATTTATTCTTAATTGCCCCTAACAGTTAAGTGATACAAAAAGCGGACTAAATGATAAAAATAAAATAAATAAATACACACTATAGATACATCACATGAGTGTACCTTAAATATTAATAATTATTTGTAAAATTAAACTGGGTTACACACAGATTTAGGTCCAGCTTCTACCAAGACGATGAGATACAGAACAGAGCAAAGACGTTTTGCTAACAACCAATCAGGTTAGTTGCGTACGAACACAAGCTAATCGCTATAACAATCGTGAAACCGATTAGTTAGGCCGCACCGTGTTTCCTAATCAGTAATTCAGTAATTGTAATACCATTCGCGTGACCAACTCAAGCCAAAAACTGAATCTGATATAACTGAGGCTGTTTTTATGTGAATAGCCGACCAACCAGCGGACAGACCATCTGATAGTAAGCGGTCGCTATCGTTGTATCACCGATGCGTTGCAGGCTAAGATAGAAAATAAAAAAGTAATATAAATAGTATATACCGATACGTTAACAAAGGATAAATTGAATACAATAACGTTATCCCTTTCATTAATTCATTTTCGAGGCCTTGAAAGGGTTCTAAGGGTAATTACAGATTGAGCGTGTATGCAGCGCGTTGAAGTTATTTTTTATAAACGATCGAATAATTATGTAATTATTCGTAATAGAAGTTTGTACCGAACATAAATTGTAATAAAAAATATAATCTACAGTGATAACTCAATTTTCATTTAACATAACGATTATTTTGTATTGCATTACGAAAATGAAATAACATTCTTATTAGACGATTGCTCAAACAGTAGTATAATAAGTATTACATGTGATAATTTATATAATGCAACGTTCCAACCGTTTGAAACCAACTCATAAGGATTCCAATTACCTACCCACCGATATCGAAATCACTTCTTGCGCCAACCGACAACGCAACGCTGATTGCGAGGTTTCCCTTATTTTCTAAAGGTTACTTTTTTGATCCCGGTGTCAATGCCGTTCTTGTACATTGTAACGTTTAGTTAACATATTGCAGCCTTTGTTATATCAAACCGTAGAGTTTAATAAGTACATCGTAGGCGTTAGTACTTGCGACAAGCGACAATGCCGCTCACGCGACAATGAACTCTGCATTGGGTTTGCCGTTTGCCGAAACAATTAGCATCGAGCCTCGTATCGAATGATACTATTTTACGGATACTACGTTGGAATAAAAAACCCAACATCACAATTGCATTTTGGACCTGTTCTCCATTTAGACATCACCGTTGTCAGGTTTTTAACCATCGCGACACGCTCGACAAATGCTTACGTAATATTTATTTTTTTGAATAAAAACTCGTATCAAGGCAATCGCAGGCAAATTAATATCAAAACTGGTTTAATTGGTTAATTTTAGAAAAATAATGGTGTCTTAACCAGTCAGGTAAACAACCTGACCTCAGAGTCATTAACATATGAATATATGGGGAATGTAATGAAATTAACATTTAAATAACACATGTACAAAATAAAACATAACCCTGTCGCCGTTTCCATATCGTCACGTTTTTAATAATCCAAAAAAGCTAATGAGATCAATAAGTGACTATTTATTTACAATTTGTATGTTGAATATAATAATAGACCTTTAAAATGAACGCATTACTTTTAACACGATAATAACAGTGTACATATAAGTAGAAATAATGTTGCTATAAGTAATGTACAATCAAGGAAAACAACGTTTATCCTGGAACAATAGTCGAGCGTATTTATATTGAGACAACTGAGAATACTTAGCGTGCTTGGCGTTCATAAAACATAATATATAGCTATTATTATGCGTTTATATGCATGCATGTATAGAAAATATAAACAACATAGAATTATAATGGCGCCTTTACAAGCGTGTCTTTTCCGTATCAAAACAATTGTTACGGGAGAACTGCTTCAAGATTGTAGTTACACTTACTGAAACCTTGACAATGAGTTTAATGAACAAAAAAGATAAAGGTATTAGGTATGTAAATATAGGTATATTGGCCTTGTAAGTCAAGTAGTTAATTACGAACAAGGCACATAGCAGTACCCACTCCGATAATTTCACTAAAACACATTGATTACTTAACGTGCTCATAGTAACTGTGACGCGACTACGGGTATAACATTTAACACGAATTCGAGTCGAATCGTTTTTACCTCACTTGAAATGTGGGTGTCGAGGCGATTGCGGTAACTCGACAACGCAGTTCGGCCTCTCGACCACACCATCTTTGCTTCAAATTAGTGTCCATATCTATATGAATTGAGGTGTAATGGCATCTTCACATTGAGCAACCGGGCGTTCAAGGCGAGCCGCATATTAAAAATCTAAACAATATTCGTGTTTGGAAAGCACGACACCTTGACGAGCGCGGTCTGATGGTCTGACCACACGCGGGTGCGACTGTCGGTGTGTCCTCAGCGCGAGGCCGTCTTGGACTGGGAACAAAGGGTTGATTCATATCCGGAATTCGGCCAAACCAAGAATAACTTTTCATGCAAATACGTCAGGCAAAAACAGTCTGACATTTACGCAAAGTCATGAAATCATCGTAAGCTAAATTACGGCGAACGCCAGCGGTTACCGCGGTGCGCCAGTCGGTGTGTGTTCATCTAATCAGTTTTAATTTTAACAGTCGGTGTATCGAGGCGTTAATAGAGCGGCATCGACCGGTCGCAATCGGGTGTTACAGAAGTGTTTTCCACCGAGGTGGGTTCGTTTCGTAACGTAATGGAGGCGTACGCAACACGGGTGAACGTGATAACCAGAACTTGCACGGTCGTAAGGCGCGATGACGATGGCGTAGTGTTAAATATCAAACCGCCGAGTAGGTTTGAATTGCAGCGTCTCAGCAAACTGCATCCTGAGACCCGAGACCCACGCGGAATCGTATTTCACTCGCTCAGCATCAGAGGAAATAATCTGAGATTCCTCATTGTGTACACGAATGCTAGGCTGGCACCGTGGCACCGCTGGTGAAGCTCCCACGACCGACGGTTATTGTTTGCGCTGCACTCGAAGGTTTCTGCAACGGCTAGGTGTTAGGAAACTACGGAGGTGGCGTTCGAGGCCAGAACCGGCTGTTTGAGAAACCTTTCAAGTTTAGATTGCGAAAAGTATGGAAAGCTTGTATTTACTTAGCCCGCAGATATTGTCAAGTAACACCCGAGTAAACACTTGTGATGTTTACTTGTGTGTTTAACAATAATAAGATGACTAGGCAACATGAATATGAATATAATTTGAATATATAATTATTTTATCAAGATATTGATTTGAATAATGCTCTTAGGTTTCATTGCTTAGTCGCTATTCTAAAATATTAACTCTTACTGCGTACATGCATCCATGCACGTTTACTTATTGTAGTGCTTGACAAGACCGATATGAACGAATATTCTTTTTTTATTTCAACTGATAATACACAACGAAGACAAATTTTTAAAACGCATAGACAATAGCTGCGTGACTATCGCACATACAAATAGACATTTAAGTTCCCGAACGGAACCAAACGTTCATCTTGGGTAAGGGCAAATCATAAATAAATTTTTGTTGTGTTATCGTAGTCGGTGATGTCATAATTTTGTGTCCATGCAACTTGCTATAAAGGAAATCCTTTTGCGGGGGTGTACGTTAGCTTTAATGGTTACGTAACTGGCGGTATCCTAGTGTTAATTGTAATAATTACGAGAGTGCATCACATGTCATGTATATAACGCACACTACAAAAGCCCGATTCGCAGAAGTGTGGTTCGTTGTTTAAAACACAGCAATAGGACTTACAGAAGTTGGTCAAATAATTTTGTATGTAAGTTGCACTCCGATGCGATGGAATCTTGCTTCATACAATGAAAGTGTTACAAGCGGATTTTTGCAAGGCGATGCTGAATCCATTTTAGTAGCTATCGGTTTTATTTAAATTAAATAAAAATCGGCCAAGTGCGAGTCCGACTCGCGCACTAAGGGTTCTATAAACAAAATTATTATATAAAAAATCTATTATTCCGAATTAAATTTTAACATAATATGACTATATTTTTGTAATACCTTTTAGTTCCCTTATTTTGATACACTACTCGACAGATTTGGTTTATTTCTTTTCACATAAACAAGCTAATAATAGCCACGTTTTTGCGATAATTTGCATCGTAAAAATAGTGTAAAATGACACTTTCAGTCGGTATTTCGAAGATAGGTACCTACGCAGCAAATATATGGAAAAATAATCTATTTAAAGGTAGGTATGTCAATAAATATACCATAAAAATTACTTGAAGTGACAATGCACCTCTATGAAAACGAAAACGTATGGAGCCATTGTCTAATCTTTAGCCAATGCAACGGAAAATATAATTCAATGTTGGATGTTAGTTTACTATCATAGTTTACTTGCATACTTCTATCACTTTCAATACTTAATTACCGAGCTAGGCAGTACACAAACAGTACGTAAATTTTATTATGATCACAATGCGCTACATGATGCAACTTTTTCCCCTGCCGCTTAGTTTACTTACTTGGTAATTGAGTTATTGGATTAAGTCGTTCTATAGACAATAGCTGATAAGGAAGCGCTATAATTATAACGAGTCACGTAAACATTCACGCCTGGCATATAAACGGACACACGATTACTGAACATTATGACATACAAAATATTGTTTTATCTAAGCACCTACCACAGTTGATAAGCGTCATGATGTTGTTAGTAGAACCGATATGCAGTCGTAAAAGAGTTTAAACTATTATTGCAAGCTATATTGCGAGTGGCGTGCAAGCGTGATGATTGTACCACAGTGTAAACAGTGACGACACTGCCTACAAACGTCCGAAATCGCACGCACACATAAACACGTTCACCGACGAGCCGGCTAAGTTT
>DWKA01002278.1:0-10897 GCA_018249155.1 Panoquina ocola ocola
TGGAAGTTTCATACTACAGTTTTTCCCCCTTTTTACCCCCTTCGAGGGGGAATTTTTGAAAATCCTCTCTTAGTGCTTCTCTACACTTCATAAGTAATCTTCACACCAAATTTCAAGTTTCTACGTTCAGTAGTTTCGGCTGTGCGTTTTCCATCAGTCAGTCACTCAGTAACGCAAGAGTTTTATATATATAGATTATTTTGTTTCGACCTGGTACCAGGTTTTATGATTTAAGGATTTAACTTGATTAATTTGCGAAATAGAGACATTTGAATCAATGATGGAATCAAGCTGATTGATTACCGCCATGTTAGTTGGAATAAAATCTCTTAATTTTAACAATGTAAAAGCTACATAAAGTTAGCATTTTGTACAAAAAAGTTAGACATGTTTACCTGATTACGAATGCACTTTATGTTTTTTATTAATAAATTAATTTTCATAATAATATTTCGCAGAAAAAAACATTTTAACTGCTACCCAACTACATAATTCGACCTTTATGTCTTTTTGCATGAGGTAGGGACCTACATGGCTCACCGGTATTGGTAAACGTAATGAAATTTTCCGTGGTGAAGTCGTGCATTAAGCTGATAGACGGTGGCTGCGAGGTCTGCGAGAAGCCGAGGATTTAATTGCAAATGTTTTGCAATCAGCTGTCCGCTCGGCGGTTCAAGTCAGCTGCAGATTGGATACGAAGTTTATCTCACAATCAACTCACGATAAGAGATTTAAATGTGAATTAAAATGTAGGAATGAATATATTAATAGCTTAAGAAATAAAAATAATCTTTAATTTTACAGAAACGTAGGGCTTGACATTGAGGAGTTATTTCGCCTGGACAGTACTATCTAGTCATATTTGTTAAAAATGTCACAATCATGTACCTATTTTAATCGGAATGAAAGTAATGTGTTCAATTTTGGCTTCAAAGGCCACGGAAAAATAATTATAAATCAACGCAAGGCTTGACCCGAACAAACACACCTAGTAACACAACTATAACAAACTGTGTCACATTGCAAGTTAAATATAAGCTTTTAAAAGAGGATCAGTTGTTCCTTATTACAGATTACTCGTGTCGTGAATACGCAGCGGCTGTGTGCCGCGGGGGCGCGAGCTTTCAATTGCGTTAGCAGTCGCTGTAGAAAAAGCTTCATTAAATGGTCGTCGGTAAACACTGCTCGCACACAGTGCCGACCGCGTACCGACACTGTGCCGGTTGCGTACCGACACGTGACGATAGGCGGCAGGGCTGGATTTAGGGAAGAGCAGGCCTCGAGGCCTCTACAATAAAGAGGAAAATAAATCCAACTTTTGACGGGTGTGCAATTTTTACTCTCTAACATTTTTTCTTAATTTTTTTCTTTGATAAAGCATTTCACCGATGCGATGTAAAAGTAAAACAATACAATCTAAATGTTCATTTAAAATATCTGAATCTAGTCATGGTTTACTTTATCACAATCTCTATATTTGAAATTGTTATGTTCATCTCTCTTCTCTGAATCAGAAAAGTAAAGTTCATAGTTCACCACGCAGTTCATTACATTCCCCAACCGTAACCAATAAGCAACACCCCGCGGCAGCCGAGCGGTAAGCGCGCGACATGCCCGCACCCGAACGCCCTCTATAGTAACCGGTAACTCCCCACAAGTCGCTGAATAAACTAATAAATGTACGAGTCGCCGATGAAATTATCCTTGTAACAGCGGCTTATGAATGGAATCAATACGCGATCATCGCAATAAAAGCTCCAAATGTTTGCTCTCCCCCCCCCCGCCCGGGCCGCCCGCGCCCCCCGAGCCCCCGGCGCCGGCAATTTAGCCGATATTAAGTTTATACAGCGATTTGTACCCTTCTTTACACCGCGCTGAGTCGCCGCAACGCACACTGACGCTCCCACACGCCGGGAGCTGGAAATACGAAATCTATAAACTATATTTTTGATTACTCGTAAGTACATATTTCAAATATCATTCTAATAATTACGAACATAATATACATTTAAATCGTATATTGCTAACTCTCTGTTTAGTTACAAAGGCGCATATTCAGACGCGACAAATAAATGTGTGGGCTTTCGTAAGAAACAACCGAGTCTCATGTTATTAAATCTGTAAATCAAGGTTACTAACAATATTAAATCATGATCGAAGATTATCAAGTCGTTCAATAATGTTCAATTTTACCGACCGATATAATATGGACCGATATAACCTGAACATCAAGGATATGACTTGGAAAAATACTTTTTAATTAGATATCTTTCTAAAACGGTGGTAAAAAAACTTTTGAAAACGTATTATAATCGACGTATTTGATGTATCATCAGTAGGTATACGTTTAAACATAGATTCATCCCACCATGTCCGTCACTATACATAAAAAGACATCTCAACACGATACTTAGTTAATCACAACCAAGTCAGCATGGTAAGTGTCAAGTCAGCACATCGTTTCCAGCGTTTATACGTGGCAGTGTGCGTCGCGCCGGCAGGCCGGTGGAAGCGGCGGGTAGCGGCCGCCGCGCACACCGTGTCGCCGCTGCAGTGCACACCGCTCGAGGTGTCCCACTGTCCACTACTGATGCTGGTATCTAAATACAATATAAAACCACTCTCTAACTTCCACTTTATTTGTTTCTATTCATATAAAAATACATGCGCGCTGTTGAGTTATGAAATGTAACAATATCAAAGGGTAAATTTTTACTTTTTCTTCTTCTTGTGCCTCTCCATTTACTGAAGGTCGGCAGTCATCCTTTTAAACTTATCCTTATCCAGGGCAAGCCAGAATAGATCTTCAACCTTTGTTATCCCGGTCCACTGTATGTATTTAGGTATGTAGTATTGTTGCTATAAAAATTATATACGTAGAGTTGCGACGACAATATTCCAGAATGATGTAAATTTCTAATGTACCTAAAGCATCAGCTGAACTTTGCTTGCCGGCAGTGACACTTCACTCGTAAAAAATGTAATAGTTATTTAAATTATTTTTTAAATAATAAGTTGTAACTCACAAATAAAAATAACGACGAGTCACGAGAAGAATTATATGCCTGGATGGCTGAAGTATTTGCTCCCAAGCTTAAAATACAATTTCGAGAGATTTCCGGAGAGAGATCACGATAGAGATTACTGTACGTAGAAAAGGAAGACATTCAGAGTTTTTTTTAGGATAAAAAAAATATTTGTGATACAAAATAATTTTGATCTATAATTAGCAAAAAAATATTTATTTTATTGACGGGCTTAATTTTTATTTCATGACTACACAATTTCTATGGATTCAATGGATTCCATTATGACACAAAAGACCGCGCGTTGATATTATAAATTCATCGTCACACGGCACAGTCCGACTTCCTTACAGCTTCGCTTAAATAGCACTCAACAAATTAACATGCAAACAATCTGCAAATTAATGAATCACAATCGGAACGCACAATTTGTGCGGGAATGCGATTCTTAGAGTTTGGGGCCGTTGGTTTGTGAGCAAACATGAGCGGTGTACAATGTGCGCGGTAATTGATTGCACCGTGTTAATGTGCGAGGTGTCGTCAGGTGGCGCTTCTCACGCGATTCACTGAACATGGCCCGAGTAGGGTGACCAGCTGCGGCCGGGACTGCTAGGACACTCACTAGCCGAGTTACTAGCAATGTCCTACTTTGACTATTATTTAATTTAAATATTATTTATGTATCGGAGTCGGGTAATTTATAAAAAAGAGGAATTTTATTAGAACGCCAACGCTAATTAAAATAGCGTTTAATGAGGCCAATATTATTAAAATATTTAATTTAATTTGCAATGTTTGTAACCCAGTATAAATCTTGCGAGTTGTATTAGTAGAACTACTTCGTTATTGTTTAATATAAATCAATATTTTTTTAAATTATTTTTAATTATCAAGTATCACACGAATCTTCCATTTTCCAGTAATTGTGGTAACCGTATTCGCGATCACTATGTAGTGTCCACACGTTACACCGTCCTGGGAACGTGGTCCCAACTCGCCCGCGGCCGCCCGGACAAAGCGGTTCCACGTCACTGCGCTAAAGACTTGACTGAATCTTGTTAAATTAAATTAATTATATTAAATTATTTATAACAATGATTGTAGTATAAGGGTCTTTAAGTAAACGCGTCTACTTATTTATTAAATATTATGGAACGAAATCGGTGAACCCAGCGCAGCAATATCTTGTAAATCAGGCTAAGTGGTGTCACTCTATCCAGGAGTCATGGTTTTGTAGAAGTAGTAGGGTTAAAAGTTAGGCTAAAAGCCTTACAATATTCTGAATAAATTGTAAAAACTAAACCTATTCATAGAAGTGCATATTTAATTATTATTTATCACATACAACACCCTGTAGCGCGTGCGCTATAAAACATAGATAAGCAAACACTCGAGCTCATAATAATATCATTATAATAGTGTAGCTCATGTGGGTATTGTTTAGCGGCGCGTGGGCGCCCACAGCTGGCCGCTATCGGGGAATTATCCAATAACAAGCCTGGCCGGTACCGTCGTGTACCTCATTAGCTGTACGGTGGGCGCCAGTTACTCAACGGTTGTTTACACGCCCATGTTAACAATGTACACCATGCGCTGCCGGCTGTATGTTACTTATCAATCAATTACTAAAATTGAGTTTCATATTGTATGTCTTTTGTCATAGATATACAACATGTGTAATGTGAGCTTCGCTTGGGTTGAGCTAGCGCCTCAATTCTAATTTGATGTAGCTCTACATAACATTATGTTAAGTTTCGACACAATTGATTTGTTTATCTAAAACAAATGACGACCTAGGTTCCCCGCGGGGCGCGTCATTACCATCAGAGCCAGCGGTGAAACAAAACGCGATTAACGATATCCCCCCCCCCTCCCCCCACAGCCGAACAAAGCGCACGCTGCGCTGAAGATTGCTTATTACCGGATCAAATTATTTTTTACATTTGACACCACAATTGAGATCGCGAATTGCGAAAACCGATCTGTACACCCGACCTATAGAATTTGTCAAAACACGACGCAAGGTTTCGAGCTAATCTGTGCTCTATGTCGTAGTTGTAGAGTTGTTTCTCGTTGTTCACCGGTAGCGATGGGCGCGGTAATGAGCGGTGCGTGGTAATTAAGCGCGGACACAATGCTGGTGCCAGCGACAGGGATGTTTGCCCGGTGTACACTGACAGCGAAGATGTTCTATGCCAGCGCTATACTAATTATTTTATCATTTACAAGAACTTGTTTCCACTTCAAAGGTAGATAGGTACTCGTCAAAACCAATATATGTGTCCAGAGTTTTTCAGAGTTTATTTAAAGTGGTGTCAGTTCAGTAATATCATAGCAAGTGTCTCCCGCCAAGGCAAGTGAAATATAGCTAGAGTGATCGTCGTGAAGTATATACCGTTTTCTGTAGATACTACATGACAAACACATGATTCCTAAGTTATTTTTTTACTACACATTCCTAGGTGTCTCTGAGCAAGAGATAAGAAATAGGACATTTTAATGAAGATAATATATTATAGAATTTCTAGAGTTGATATTTGTCCATTCAGGCTTGGTCAGTTAATGATAACGTCCACTAGTAAGTCCTATCACCTATCTATAAAAACTGAACACTGTTTATGCTTTTATTTTGTCTTTTGAGTGAAAAAAGACTCCCTATTGTAAAATTGGTATAGAAGTTTCATGTATGATCAACCAACCTTAACATTGAACATTGTATCTATAGATACAATCACTTACAAAGAAATACAATTGTAATTCTAATTCTAGCTAAATTTTATCCATTATAATTGTATTGGCCGTAAGTATATAGAGTAAAAATATATAAAAATCAGTGCTTCGAATTTAAGAAAGGTAGGTAAGCTATATTTTTCCCTACCTTTTCTATCTTATGTCTGAGAATAGGCCGTATAGTTTAGGTAGCGAGTATTTCCACACTCTTAAACGCATATAAGAGAGTCTATTCTGTGAAATTCGTTAGTTCAGAAATAAGTAAGGTCTAAGTCAGAATAAGTAGACTATTATAATAGCTTAGCAAGTGTATAGCCTCGCGCGGCGTGTGGCGGCGCGCGGCGTGGCGCTGACGGCCGCTGCGTCTTTACCCTGTGTACTACTGATTGTACTTAAACAACTTGTGTATTCAGTGTATGGCCTGTACATGTTTAAGGAAAACATCGAAACTCTCACAAACATGTTATTAACATTATTTTAAAACTTATTGTGGCTTTTTATGTCATCTACCATTTTGTAATTTGGTCACCCTAGTTGAAATGTATTTTTTGTGTTCTGTAACTATTATTGCAATAATAATTATTAACGAACTTATTAACATGTTTAATCACAGTATTGAGAAGTAGGGTGACAAGCGTTACTGAACCAGGAACTTTGCTTCTTTATTGGCAACACGTCAGTGACTCTCAGTCCTAATGATTACTGACTGAGATGTTAAATATGTAGAGCTTTTACATAATATCCAATTTAATAATAGGCGTTTGATTGGTCAAAGTGTTAGAAACACTAACAATAGGAAGAACCAATTACCGCGCGGCCCTCTCCCCTCCCTCCTCCCTCCGTGGTGTGTGGGAGGGGGAGGGACGGTACAACTTCTTAAGCAGATTACGAGCGGCGGAACGATACAGTTAACTACTTAAAAGGAAGGTACGACGTTGAAACTTGCGGACGAGTTGCGAGCCGGGGACAGCAAATTAGGTCGCTACGTCGTGTAGCACATATCATATTATTATGTCCATATGAATAATTATGCGCAAAATGACGTATTGTGAGTAGTTCTAAGTTCATTTCAAAACATCCTTTGAAGAAAGAATTTAAGCTTCCGAGCTTAAAATATTTTGTCTATTATTAAGTATTTATCATGTTTTACATGATTAAAGTAAAAACAGCAACCTCATATTGGGTTCCAAAGAAAAGTCATTATCAGGCGGTACAAAGTAAGTGGAACACTTCAATCGGTACACATTAATTACGTGGTTAAGTTTAATAAGCGGGATGGTGAGTGATACGAAAGTGAACAAAACACGAGAGAAACGTCATCGGTGTTGTACCTACTTGTAACTCAAGAACGGAAGCATCTGAGCGTCTGAAATTCCATCCTTTATTTTGAGAAAAGTTTTATGTCCAAGGAAAGTTATGAAAACTCTGAGACTTTTTTATAAGTAAAGTGAAAAATTGAAACTTTGTAAGTTTGACTCCTACTCCACACTGAGTAATTCGCTAAGTACCTACAAGTACAAGCAGGTATCGAGCATGACGCGTCATTGATTTGAAGGAGGCTACTCATCCTGCAGACCACTTATATCTCCGCCGCCACACATCTCGAACTGAAAATTTAATCTGAGAGTTTGATTGACTCGCACAGTGTCGAGCGGCTTACCCCTCCCCCGCGCACCCCGCGCCCCGCGCACACCCTCGACGCCCGAATTTTTTCCAAATTAATCTTTCTTCAAACACTCCACGTCTTTGTGCATCGCGGAGCAAATTTAATCTTGTGCTGATCGCATATACAGCGGGCGCGGGGGGAGAGGGGGGCTTAAACAATAGGCACAGATTATAATGGTCTGCAATCGATATGGCATTGTTCGATTGTTACACCGCGTCACGGCGAGCCGGCGCGGCGCGGCGCGGCCAAGTATGAGATACATTTCATCGAAAAAATATACTTACTGTAACTTAAGGACATTACTCTAGTAAACTGTAACTATACTTACGTTCATTGAAGTACGTATGTTGTTAAAATAAGCAATAATAGACAGGGATCTCGTGAGATTTACCAAGCGCTTAGCGTCACATTCAATTACAGTAGTTCACCAAAATTACGTTCGTCCAATTTTTAGTTAATTATTATATCCTTTTAAAATATTGACAATACATTAGCAGTTTCAAACAATCTGGTATGTAGTCGTTGCTTCCTAGAAAAGTCCTTTGTGAATAGGACGAGTTTAGAAGATTTAAGTCACCAACTCTAGTTAGTATTTTAATACTTCAATGTGTGCTGTAATATATGTACTCGTAGCATGATTGAAGTTATGAAACTCTTATTAGTTCCATTGGATAATAACTACGTGTGATGTAGAGTCGTGTCGGGTGACATTGTTTCGTGTCCATGTATGTTTGTTAAAGATACTGTGTGGGGAAAGAAACATGGTATACCTACTTAGTTGAAGGTGAGGTATGAGGTCGGGGATCGGAGGATCGAAATGAAACCAGTACAGCGTTTACAGATCTAGTTTATTGGAGCTCGACTACGACAGTGCGGCGACAAGTTGCGAACTGCGACTACATAAATACGTACACTACGGCGCCACTACCGCGCTACTCGCGTGGCCCACTGTACACCGTTGCGATGTTCAAGACACGTACATCGGAACGAATTGTCTTTTACAGTAAAGTAATTATTTCTCTAACGCTTTAATATTTTAAAGTAAGAGACATATTCGTAGAACGTGTACTGTCCTTACACATATAAACCCTATAATTCACAATGACCGGCGTCCAGCCGGTCTCTAAATATTAATAAAATAAATCACCCTTTGTACACTATTTACAGACACTTATTTACACATAATTATTATTACAAACTAATATTAACATTACACGTGCATTTTAATTAATTAATGGTGGCAATCATGAACGATTCGTTCACATCGAAGACGTGCCATGATGTTCTCGCTTCAATATTTACATAAAAATGATAAAATAATTCTATATTATAATTTAAAAGTCATCACTACGTTTTAAATGTTAAACGTTATAATATTATTGTTCGTAATTTCCTTAACTATATCACACTATAGGCACGCATACCTATCAAACTGGGAACGCTCCCACTCGAAGTAACATTATGATGAATACAATAAATATTACTGTCTGAGCAAACGAGGTACTTTTGTATCTCTTCTGCACAGGCCATTCAGATATACCTAAAATTGAATATAAGGAGAACTTCACATTGGTCAATAACAACATTACACATCGCACATTACAATTGTTATAGCTCTTTAAAGTCTCCAATCAAGAGGCAAGTTGTTAGTGTAACACTAACTGCAATGTGACCAAATGTTGTAACCAAACTATTCAAAAACATAAACACCCAAAATAGATCATGTATACTGTAGATTGTTTTTACAGTTAGAAATAACTTGCATACATTGTAGAGTGTAGACCCACTATTTGAGAGTGATTGGAAAAAAAATACATGTGTTACTAAATTTTCTACCCAAAATTTCAAAAAGTTACAATTGATAAAAAATTTTACTTTTTAACATTTAAATGGTGGTTACAAAATAAACGTGCAGCACAACAAATAATATTATTATTAAATGCAAATGACTACTTTTCTTTTTAAAAATGATTACCGACTAAAGCTGCGTTCACACGGTGACTGCGAGGTGCGATCATTTGTTCGACGTTTGACTGCGGTGACGACAGAACGCGCGTCGTCGGAACCTCGACCACATGCCTATAGGCACCCATTACACGCTCAATCTAGATTGTGATCCTTTGATCATTGATTTCAATCCAGATTGACCGTGTAACGTATTTGATTGACATTATTTGTTTAGATTGAAAGATTCATCGATCTACTGCAATCCGTCACCTTATTTTGATCGTGATCTAGATTGTGCGTGATAGGCACCCGTTACACATTCAATCTAGATCACGATCAAAATGAGATGACGGATTGTAGTAGATTGACGAATCTTTAAATGGCTTGTCGCGACATCGAAAATCTGTCAATCAAATACGTTACAAAGTCAATCTGGGTTGAGATCAATGATCACGATCAAGAATCACAGTCTAGATTGAGCGTGTAACGGGTGCCTTTGGGGCTCTTTATAAACGCACCGCATCGTCACCGTATGAACGACTAACATTAAGTTATCAACACCGGAGTGGCTTGTCACTGGGAGCAGTCAGCGGGAACTGTACAGGTGAGTGTCTCCGGGCGGCTGGCAGAGGGCGCGCTACGTGTGCACGCGGCTGTAGCGCTCGAGGCGCGCGGGGGCGGCGGGCGACGCGGGGGACGGGGAGCGCGCGGGCGACAGCGGCGCTGCGGGTGGCAGCGCCAGCACGTACCTGACACACACACACACATTGACGTTGGTTAAGACTACTATCATAATATATGCCTCTTGTATACATGGTGATCAAGGCCATAGAAATCAGAGAAGGAATGATATTGTACTCAATTTGTATCGCAACAGCGCGCCACATTTTGCACACAATCACAAAACTTCACGTATTCGCCACACAAACATTTTAACCTCGCTATAGGTAAAAACACGCTTATGAGTGACATTCGTACGCACCAAGTGACATTTGTATGCACCAAGTGACATTGACATGAACGGCGCACTGTTGTTGGTCACATTATCATTCTATACCTTCTCTGATTTCTATGGTAACAAGAGTACGACGCGATGGTGCGTCGTGTTACCTGTGCAGCAGCGCTCGGAAGGCGGCGGCGGGCGGCGCGTCGTGCCACAGCGGCGCCGGCGCCAGCCCGCCCAGCCCCAGCGCCCACCACTCGCCGCCCACGCCCACGCCGCCCACGCCGCCCACGCCGCCGCTCCAGTCGCCCACACCTGCCCACACAGCCTGGTTAGTAGCCTAACTCGTGACATGTTTAGGCACCCGTTACACGCTCAATCTAGGTCCTGATCCTTTGATCGTGATCATTGATCTCAA
The DNA here is from genome assembly GCA_018249155.1 of Panoquina ocola ocola. Classification (NCBI taxonomy): domain Eukaryota; kingdom Metazoa; phylum Arthropoda; class Insecta; order Lepidoptera; family Hesperiidae; genus Panoquina; species Panoquina ocola. The sequence goes on from DWKA01002278.1 coordinate 10,731, forward strand.
TCCATATTGACTGTGTAACGTGCTTGATTGACATTATTTATTTAGATTGAAATATTCGTCAATCTACTACAATCCGTCATCTCATTTTGATCGTGATCTAGGTTGAGCGTGTAACGGGTGCCTAAGGGATCAGGCATTCGAGTATAACCGATTAGAGTAGTAATATG
>DWKA01002279.1:0-10894 GCA_018249155.1 Panoquina ocola ocola
TAAAGTTCAGCAGGCACCCATCATGTCTGGACGGAGATGGGCTAAAGGGTAAATATATTAAACTAATGATTATCTATAGTCATAATAGTCCCTTATTCACAGTCATTCAATGTGATTAATTCAATAAATTCATATTATTAATCTTATGATGATAGAAGTGAAGTTGTTGCTAATAAGTATAGCATATAGTTTTAGGCTATTCCAAAGACAATTAATTTCATACATACTTGTATCCATACATGTAATTTTTCTGTTATTTAACTCAAAATTATATTTTTTAATTATTAATGTATATTATGTTTCTTATGGTGTATTTATCTATGTAAATACATGAACTAATATTTATGAATATTTTTTTAGTTGTTACATTTTTGTAAGATTATGTATGTAATATTTCCACAGGAACGGAGCAGTCTATGCGCCATTAGTACCACAAAATAGTGCAATGTTGCCTGCATGTTTCATCCTCAAGCTCTCTCAACCGATGCCGCTGTGTGCCGGGCTAGCGAAACTGATACATGCTACTACAGAGGTAATTACATTATTTTAAAACATGGTAAAAATAGAATAATCACAAATGTGAACCAGTTTATAATTACACATTGCTGTTACGGATTAATGAGGATAAAAAATCTTATACTTTATTTTTTTTATTTAACTGGCTATACTTTTTTGTTTGTCAACTTATTGGTATCTTTGAATTTATTCTTGCAAGCTTATATAAAATTCTTGTACGAAATTAATCTATATACTTATACAAAACACTTAACTTACCTTCATAATATAATATAATATAAATAGTAAAAAATTGCCTGACAAACAGAAGGAAAATGAATGTAACAATTTTCGCTTTTTATTTAATAAATAGACCGGTATTTGTAGCGTGAAAATAATATATTATTTTGTTTTTTAATTAAACTAAGGTGGAAGTAGCAGGTGATTGGGCGAACGCAAAACCAATGCTAGGTCTGGTTGCCCAGCAAGCGTACAACAAACTGGTACCGGGCAAGAATATCGAGTTGAATCTCAGCAAGGGGCTGTTTGTGGTGAGTATCGTTAAATTAATATTGTTATGCTAGGAAACCTAATGCTAAGACATACTCCAAAAATTTTTACAAAGAAATAAATAATGTTTTTTTTGTTAAATATTGTATTCGTCATATTTCTTCTCAATATACAGTAAATACAGTGATTCTTCCTACGGTAGGTTTCATAAAATTAGTTCTGGAGTTTGTTGGATGCGCTCAAATATTGGTCCTTCGAGCCGGATGCCAATAACAACCAGAACAGTTGTCCAAGCTGATTACTAAACCATTGAGCTATAGACCTACCAGATTTTAATAAATAGCTTTAATAAAAGCGTCACTACTAAAAAATGTGACACCACTATATTTTAAATGATTTAATACTTTATTATACACAAAAAATAAGAATTGTACAGTCAGGAATTCCATACAAAGGCGACCTTATCTCTTGCAGCCAATCCAGAAAATGTGAGAAAGATAAGTGTGGGAGGGGTATAGAATGTGAATTGAGACAATAACTATATGTATGTATGTTTGTCCGTGTGTCCAGAACCTGCCGCAACAGTCGCAGTGCTACTTCCTGTGCGAGTCGCGCGCGCTGTTGGGCTGCGTGGTGCGCGCCGTGCCGTTCACGCACCCCGCGCACGTGCCGCCGCTGCTCGCCGCGCTGCGCCAGCAGCAGCTGTTCAACACGCTGCTCGCGAGCTGCGTGCGTGCGCAAGGGAAACATGGTATTGTGTTGACACTGTTTAATGTTGTTTGTGATGATAAGTCGTGACGGACACGGACTTGCCGAGACTAAGTAACTATGTAAGGTTTATTATAATATTGTACTAACGTTATTTAACAGAGGCGGCTCTAGCTCGTGTAGCGCCCATGTGCAATGATACCCTGGGCCCCCTAGGCATGCCCCCCCCCCCTACTAAAGATTGATTACGGAACTGTTTGATTACGGAATCCTAAAATTGACAATGAATCAATCATGTTCCCTAATAAGTTTTGATAACCTTTCCCTGTTGTTTTGAAACGGCGTCTATGACGTCACAATTCACACCTGTGTCCTATAATACACAATAGTGGATCTATAATAATTAAGGTTATCAAACCCATAAAAAAGCAAAACTTATCATTATAAACATGATTATAAAATTAGCCGCGCGGGCAACACCATTTCTTAATTCAAAATTTGTATTTAGAACGCAGTTTGTAGTAGAAACGACTGTCGCCAACCCACTGAGACACGGGCAGTCGAATGCCCGGCGCCCGATAGGTCATTATCGCGCGCAAGTATATTGAAGTGAAAGAGGCCTGCCTATACCTATACGAACACTCATAACCGCCTGTTTTCAGTGACGGAACTAGAGAACGTGATAATGTTCGAAGTAAGCGCGTTGTCATGGCAACATATGTATATCCATCTCGCTCGAACACCCGTTGTAATGTTTTCAGTGACAGAACTAGAGAACGTGATAATGTTCGAGGTGAGCGCGCTGTCATGGCAACATATCTCCATCTCGCTCGAGCACCCGCTGGACGAGAGCATGGCGACGGTGGAGCTGGAGCTGAGCGAGCCGGCCGCGCCGCGCGCCGCGCTCTACACGCTGCACCGCCGCGATCATATCGACGAGTATATTACTAGAGTGCTGCAGAAGAGTCATTCTATACCCATCACGCTTAGGTTAGTATTGTTCAGAAACGGGTTTTAGTTATAATTCTTAAGTTACTGTTGATAAGTTACCCATCACTTTTCGGTTAGTGTTGCTAAGTTAGTCTTGTGTTTTGGTTATAATAATTGTTAAGTTACCCTTAACTCTTAAGCTCGACTGATTAGCACACCGACGCGTTCTTATGCGGATGCGAGACCACGAACAAGAAGTAGTACGGTGAAGTTTCGGATATGCTATGTCTCACTCTAACACTAAGCTAGATTAATTAGTTGGGACCTTGTCGATTTAAAGATACATAATATTAATCTAACCATTAACTATCGTTGTTCAGGTCGCTGGTAAAGATCTGGGAGCGCGAGGCAGCCGCGAAACAGATGAACGGCAGCTACTCGGCGTTGGATTCAAATTTTAACTGCGGTCTCGGCGGCCTCGACCCCGGCGGTGAGAGCGTCAAGCACGAGCCGGGGGTCAACCCGCGCGCGCTGTACCCCGCTAACGTCAGCCATCCGCATCAGGGCGGTATGTATATAGGTTACATTACACGAAGCTGACCTAACTTTTAACTTCTTTGAAACTAGAACTATTGACTAATAATTATTAGTTTAAAAATTAAGAAAACATGAAGTTAGAGAATTAAAAAAATAATAAATGTCAAAAAAGTTTTTTGTTTACAATTTTTTTTAATTAATTATGTAATTTATAAAAAGTAGTGCCAAGATTGTTTACGATACAAAACAAGTTTGTTGAAACGGAGTAGATATATAATTATAATTATAATAATACAGTCACATTAAAGCTATCCGATCTTTGTCTACAGGTGCATACCTGTCAGAACAACAGCACCACATGTCGTTGATGTGTCAAGACACGGGCGCGGACACCAAGCCGCAGTTGTCGGACGATCGGAAGCCGAAGAAGAGAAAATCCGATTCCGGTCTCTGGAACGCTACACAGAAAAAAGGCAAACCGGGAATGAACGATATGATGGAGACTGACAGCGAGAGCGATAACTCTGAAAGTTATGTCAATGAGGATGATAATACGATGAACAGTAATTCGACTAATGACGATATCGAAGGTCGCGAGTCGTCAGTGTCTCAGAATGAGTTCGCATCGGATTTAGAACTGTCCGGAATGGACGCGACTGACGCGCTCGGCGGCGCGGACAACCGCACCTCGTCCGATATGGACAACTCGAATGATGGAGACGTTGAGGAATTAATCAGGTTTGTATTATATTTATCTGACTTACAGTTAAACCAAGGCTATGTCTGGCGAAATTTACGGTTGATCGTGAATTCACTAGTTCCTGTTTGTACCACTTGTTATAAGCGTCTATAAAAAGGAAATAAATGTATATAATTGGCAACATACAATATCTACCACATAATAACAGTAATATTTACTACATGTTATTTTAAACCATAAAACAATTTTTGTTACAGGAATTCTTTTCACAAGTCTGAGCACAAAAGGCAAAAACTTAAAAGCAAAGACAACGAATCCCGAAGCAACAGAAGTGCTTCCTCCTTACTGTTGGACCTCACTGAGGGCAAGCCTTACCTGCCGTCCTCTGTCAGCATCACTCCCATAAACTCTGCGTCATCTGTCACTCCGACTACTGGCTCTGGGGGGAATCTATCCATGCTCTGCCTGGACCGAAGGCCTGGGATCGAAATAATACCGATAACCCCCACTGCACCCGCAGCGTTACCCACTTCCATCACCATCACCCCGATCTCCTCCACGCAACTAAAAAACATGGACGACCGCAGATCGGATAAGAAGTCCAGTCGGTCAGGAGAGGAGCGCAGTAAGGAGAAAAAGAAGAAAAGGCGGCGAGACGATTCCATGGGGCCACCCGAGAAAGTTCCCCCCAAACAAGATCCCCTCACAAAGCCGGTGTCTGTCAGCATTAAGCCCACAGATGGCTCCCCGATGCGTCCCACTTCCCCAAACTCCCTTTTGCGAAAATTTAGTCCGAGTCCAACGCACGGAAGATCGGTCTCCATAACGAAGTCTCCGAGCCCCAGTACAGTGAAAGGTATGGGGAAACCCTCGGGCACCTCCAGCCACCACAGCAGCCCCAGACATTCGCCCGTCCAGAACAGCCCCAAACACTTGCCAGGTTACTCGAGTCCAAAAAACCACAGTATATCCTCCCCCAAACATAGTTCCTCAGGGTCAGGAAAACCGAGTATGTCCACTTTGAAATCTGCCGCCAGCGGATCACCATCCGGCAAGTCGGGGACGACTGGATACGATCTCTCCAAAAAGATCTCAAAAGACAGCTACAGCTCCAACTCAGTGACGTCCAGGGATAAGGAAAAGAAGCACTCAGGGTTGTCTTTTTCTAGTTCAGGCAGAAGTAGTCCGAAATTAAAAAACCCGATGAAGTTGAAGCAGCTAGAGATAACCCCGGTTTCCTGCGACAGTCCCGTAGCCGAGCCCCTCATATCACCACCTAACATCGAAGTGAACAAATCGAACGCTCCGAGCCAGGCCAGGAATAGGAAGGGCTCGCTTAGTGCCGTGATAGATAAACTGAAGTCAGCTCAGCACTGTGGCGCGGACGGTGAAGTAGTGACCGGAAAGTCCAGTAGCTCATCGAGTGGGGCCAACAAATTCTCTGATCCCAAGACTAGCTCGGTGAGCGGATTAAAGATCAGCAGCGATAACAAGAACCAAGAGTACATGGTGAAACCTAGTCTTGACGGGATGAAAATCACGATCAACAAGACGAGGACCAAGGAATCCTCGAGCAGTTCGAAACTGAACTACAGTAGCTCTAGTTCCGGGAAGCAGTCGTCTCCGCAACTGACTCCGCCCAGTCAAGGCTCGCCCAAAACACACACTGGGCTGAAACCGGGAGTTATAAGCGGGCCTGCGTCGAAGAAAACACAAGCGATGCAGTCCTCGAAGTCGGGAAACGTGACGCCGGGCTCCACTCCGCCCAAAGCAAACATGAGCCCTTCGGAATCATCGGGATCAAGTGGTTCTAGTAGCCAATCCAAAGTGCCTTATAATAAGTCGTCCAGCAACAGTAGTACTGGAATAAATTTATCAAAGTCCACTTCGAAGTCTAGCTCGGGTTCGCCTAAAAGTAGCAGTGCAGATCTTGCCAAAATAATAAGAGATAGGGAGCGCGAAAAATCTCGAACCAAGCTCATGAGTAATTCAGAAAAGTCTATTTTCTCATCCAAATCGGAAAGACATTCGAGCCCCAGTGGCTCCAGAGATGACGTCGACGGAGACAGGTTTAAGACTTCGAAAGATGCCAACTTTCTAGTTGAAGGCCTAATCAAGCCTCTTGATACTAGTAAATTTCAGATCCCTAAGCTAAAAAATCAAAATACTCCAGACAAGAGTAGCCCCGGATCTCAGTATGACAGTCGCTCCATGGTAAACGACTTTTCACGATCTATGGATCAAAACAAATATCCATTCTCGCATTTTGACAACCCAAATGCCAGAAATTCGGACCCAATGCAAAAGTCAGCCTATCCACTCAATGTACCGAAGCCATTGATCAATATGGGTGGGCTTAGTCCTAAAACCGTGCAATCTAATAAAGGAGATTCCTCAGACCGGCCTCTAGAGTTTACAAAGAGCCTGGCAGACAGCTTGTCTAAGGTAGAGAGTCCCCAGCGGATCAAAGACGACACTAAAGAAACTTATCCGGGGTCCTTTCCGATGATGCCATTGGATTTTAAGACTGATATGTCTAAGGGGTTTGCGGCTCCGAAGGGAAGTTCTGAGGATAGGAAAGGTGCCGATTCGTGTATGAGGCCGCCGGCTAGCGGCGCGGTGCCGCGCAGTGGGGCAACCACTCCGCAAGAAGCAGCGGAAATGTTACTAGATTTTTCTTCCTCATCTGGTAGTAAAGTCTCTGGTGTGGTAGCTGTAAGGCCAGTTTACCCCTCGTCGCCGGCAATCGCGTTGCAGTTAGCGAAGAGTCCCGCCCCCTCGCCGCTAGTGGCGCCCTCCCCCCACTCTAACTCCCCCTGCATCACCGATGACGAACTAATGGACGAAGCGCTAGTCGGGCCCGGCAAGTAACCTTCCATACGAACTTAACTGAATCCAAAAGACATGTTGATTGTCAATACTTCAGTCTCAACTACGCGGACCTCAAAATTGTTAATGAGTTACGTATATATCATGTATCATATTAATTCATATTCAGTTGACCAAAAAGTTGTATTGTACGTGACCAAAAAGATAATTCTTTTGCATTCGTGTGAAGGGTTCACTTCTTTATAGATTCGCGGAGTTAAGGCTTAGCGACAAGAACTCAGTAAAAATGTAGGTGTTATGTATGTATAAAGGTCTTGTTAGTACGATATTGGCTAAATTATAGTTTTATATTATGTAAATGGTGTAAAATATATTATATCTGCTGTGTAAACCGTCTAATTGTTATGTATTAAAAAACGGTTCATCAACAAAAAAAAGGGATAGAGGTGAGTGTCATAATATGTTACTTAATTTAAATATTTGAGTAAGTCTAGGCTCCTTAATCATTGCATAATAGACTTATGCGGTTCTTTTTCTTATTTTGTATGATTAGCCTTTCATGAGTAGATGATATCTTCACTATATTGTATTTTAATCATTACTCATAATTATGTTTTAAGGTGTATGAAAATAAGTTAATATTTATGACTTAGTCGTTAATACCGATAAGATTTTATTTAAATTATGTTTTTCAAGTGAATTGTACGGAAAATAGTGCCGTTTCTGATCAAGATAAAATCAAAGTGCTTCTACTTTTATCAAGTAATTATTTTGGTTACGTATTTATGGTAATGTTATATATCGTTTTCGCTATGGCGGTTATTACTTATTTCTGAATCATAAAAACCTATATCTTGCTAATTATTGAAATGCGCTTATTCAACTCACAACAGTCATATAATTCGATTGTCTTTTTCCTGTTACCATTATTGGACCTGACATTTGATTAAGTTTTATCTCATCTGGAAATGTTGTAAAAAAGAACTTTTATGTATCATAGAATTACACTTGTTAAGGAGTTCAAAAACAGACTCTACTTATAAATTGTGTGAATTGTTAATATTTTGCGATATAAATGCCATTAATAAATCTAATTTAAAATCAGCAAGGAAGATCCTATTATAGTGAATAGACATGAATGAAGTTATGTTACATACCTCCAATGTAAATATTATTATAATATACATGGTTATAATGATACAGTAAGTACTGAAGAATCAATTAAATGAAGCATTATTACATGCTTATAAATAAAAAGATTTTCAGTAAAAAAATGTTTTATTTTATTGTATGTGTTAAAATAAATTAAGTTAATAATATCTTAGAGAGCTTTGTGGATAGAAACCGTAGGATGGGTAAAAGTAGAAGAGTCGTCTGTATGGATAAGGATTTCGTCTGAAATTGCGTCGTGTTGCATACCGCCTTTTTGCTGACTGCCTCTGTCTGTGTTTTATGATCGGCACGGGCAGGAATCCAGCAGCCGTGTCCATTATCTCAGCCGGGTCTTTGTTCAATACATCATTGTACAAGATTTCTTCGTTATCTTCTGACAGATCACTAACAATATCAGGCACAGTTCCTTGATCCAACACATCCGGACTGTTGAGTCTTTCTTCCATAAATCGGTCTAGGGTTGTAGCGTAACTTGATTGTGTATCATCCTCGATGAGTATTTCGTTGATTTCCGCAACAACTGGTTCAGTTTTTTTAGTATCTTCAATTAACACACTTACTATTGCTTCAGTTGTTTCGGAGACACTACTTTTTGACGATGTTTCGAGCGGCAACTTTTCTGTAGGTTTAGAAATCACGCCCACTATTCCTAACGTTAGCACTAAAAGTATCGTCTTCATTTTTCTGAAAATTTAAAAAAGAAATATGTAGATATAATATCGATTGTTGATGTTATGACAATGAGTACTGCGCTTGGTAGCGCAGTCTTATATTTAGGAAATCTGGGTCAAAGAAAGGTAACAAATGTTTACTTAAAATATTAGGAGTCCGATGCGGAACATGCACTCATTCCCTGGGAATTCCATAAATTACTCGGCAATCTTTTGTCACTGACTCATATGGTATGAATGACACCCTTCTATCTTAAGGCAGCATCTTACTTGTGGTCAATAAAAAACTAATTCCCCCTCCCTGAATCAAAAGCCGGGTATGCTCATAAAACTACGCTAACAAGGTTTTAAACCCGCCTGATTGTTACCCTGCTGAAATGATCTATTCGTATATCGATCTCAGTGTTGGGAGCCAAATATAATGTAGATATTCCCAGCTTCTGTTTTTGGCCCATGCCGGTGCGATTCCCCTCTAGTTAATGGGAAATGCTGACCACTTATCATCAGTTGGCTATTTCACACGTAGACGGCTATTTATATACAAAAAAAGATATGAGCCTACTTAATTAAAATTATACTACTACAAATCTATTTTCCTCAATGTTACTTGCAACAAACTAATAATAGTAATAATTCACAGATTTACCTATTACGTATTAATATAAATATGTATGACCTACCGAATGATTAATCCATACCTACTCGTATAAACACTTATACACTCATAATGCGCTAGGATTCCCTGGGTCGGGGTACGAACAACATGTTACTAACAGCCCGAAAACAAATATTTATCTGGCACATAATAATTATATATTTGACCCGGCCAAAAATCGAACCCAGGACCTCTAGATTTTCCGGCAGGTCCCTTGCCGAGTAGGCTACGACATCATCAAAAAAATTCGGACATAAATCGATCATTGGCCTAAGCAGAGTAGAACGATCGTAGTACCTACATTATATTATATTATATTGGATACTCACATAAATAGGAAAATGTCCTTCTTGCGTACTGAGGCTGGGGCGCCGGTTGTGGGACTTGTGGGTGAGGACATCTTACTTGATGTCTAACTTCTTGTCTCCTTGGAACCGGGTTGTTTCGTCTCTGAGCTAACGCTTGTTGCCTCCTCTCCTTCAACCGCCTCATGGCAAATCGTGGCAAGAACGGATTTTGTGCCTCCGCAGTTTCCATCATTTCATCTTGCAATTGACTTTGCACCGCAACTTCAGAATTTTCGACCGCCCTCGATTCGTTAAACACCACGAAAAATCCTACCAAAAATAGTAGATAAACCCAAACGTTCTTTGCCATGGCTAATAAAGAAGATTTATTTATTAACGTTTAATTATTAAATTCCTAAGTTGTGCAAACTTTACGCTTGTACGATTGCTGATCCAGTAATATTCTTAGTAGGAGCTTGACATCGGTTTTATAGGGTGGAAATGGTCTGATGACACACATTAGGATGCATACATACAGTGTTTACAAGAATGAATGTGTTTTTGGAACGGTAACGGGTCATTCGGACGTTTTCAATTATCACTTGAACGCCGTATTCATAGTCGATGCCAGTACCCACGTAATACTCGTAGTAGCGGCACCGTTACATTGAAAAATAATATGTAGGTACTTTTACCTCTAGATACCGTGTTTTAGTACTTTGTTCCTTCCTCATGTAATTTTATGACTAACACGGAAGACATAAGACATCTGAACTGGTGGTTTTTATAATATTGTATTGTTGTTTAATTTTTGATAACGTTACAAATACGACAGTTTCAAGATGATGATTTAGAAAAAAATAGATATACATAAAAATGTACTTTATATCTTTAAGAATAAATTTACCGTGTAAGATTATGGATTGAGTACAGCCGTCATGTAGTATTATTTTACGAAAATAGCTGCAAATCTAATCAGATTGTTCCTTAGCAGTAGCCTGAAGACTTCCTATTTAAGATTATTCTACATTTTGAGTGCCTACTTTTATCAAATATTTTTTTACAAACCTATCTACTAAATTGCAAAATTTTCCGTGATAGGGAACTTAAAAACTTCCTGATATTAATGAAAAAAATTACAATATTCCTAGTATAATAAAATTTTGAAGTAAACCTTTGATTTTGATAATATTGTTTGTAGAGCACTATAAGTTATTCACGAATTCATGTGCAAATCTTGATTAGGAACTCTGGTGGATAAAAATGGATCTATGTATACGTCGAACTTTAATATATTATTCAAGTTAAACACACATTATCATATCAAAATTTATTTTTTGTGGCATCTCTCCAATCTATAATATTTATTTTTGGTAGCTATTAATAATATAACAAATAA
>DWKA01002280.1:0-10894 GCA_018249155.1 Panoquina ocola ocola
AGACTGCCAATAGAGGGTCGGATGTGAGAAACATAATCACATACTACCCTCGTATTAATTAACATTCATATATCACAGTTATGTAAATTATAATCGCAAGCGTACGAGCCATTTGTTATCAAAGAAACTTTTCAGAATTGTGTCGGCCATAGGAAAGGTTTTTTTATTTTGTCGCTTAAAATGTAATTCAAGCTTATTTCTATCGGTGGTTATTTTTTGTAGAATTTTGTTTATATTTGGGTTTAGACTTTATTTATAGACTCTATTACATTTATAGTAACTTATGAAGCTTTAAGGATCACGTGTTTAAAGTTCCTAAAATTTCAACTTTGTTGTACTGTTTATATAGGTTGCATCAGTATATTCAGGTTATAAAAATGTCACTTTTAATGGTTAATGATCCTAGTGAAAGTTGTCCTATGTTGGTAAAATATTTGGTAAATTTAAAAATCCAGAGCTTGTATTTTTGTTTTTAGTTTAATTAAATAAAATATGAGTTCTAAGTAAACTAAACAATACATTGATTTGGGTTAAAATACCGATAATAAATATGATGAGTTACTTTAAAACAAAACTCATACTCGTAAATAGGCATACTTCGTATTTCAAATATCTGTCAAGGTTTATGAGAGAGGCCACAAAAAGTTAATCACGTTATGCCATTCACAAATATAACAGACAACAATAACAGACAATATATCCCTAAATACTCACTTTCCTCGCAATGCATGCCCAGATGAGCCCAAGGGTTTTTACATATACATTCGTAAGTCGACCATAGTTCTTTACATATGGCTTTGTTTTGACAAGGGTTTGGCACGCAGGACGGCTTACAGTCCTTAATGATTTCGGACAGATGGACAGACATATAACTGTATATATCCAGGATTTCTCCATTTACAACCAACCCTCTAAAACATCCTATTAAACCCTGATTCACCGCCGATTTCTTCAGATGTTCGCTAGAATTGAACGATTGTAAACTTAAGTCGTGGATTGAGCATATTGTGATACGGGTACTCACGATATGTAGGTATTTTGTACAACGATATTTTGACCCAGTTGCATTAAACACGGCTTTTGTAGTTAAGTTTTATACCTATATACCTACTTAGGCTAAAATTTTTGCCGTGACCACGATTCATGCAACTTTGTTGAAAAATCGATGTGCAAAATGCATATCGTGAGTACCCATGCCAAAATAAAAAGTGAACGATTAGAAACAAATTGTATTTCTAAACCAAGTATAGTTTCTAACAGACTAACAGATTACGAAACAGCGTTTATGAAAGTAATTATTGATTTCGCAATGTTTAATTTGAACGTCAATAACAAATAATTATGTAATGATAATGATGGTGTCTAGTATCATTATAATATTGATATTTTGTAAGATCCAAAAAAGCATATTCATTTTGATGACATTATATCGTCATTATGGACACCTTGAGAGAATGGGAGACGATCGTGGCATAAAGAGAGCCTAAATGGGTCAACTGCAGGGCCGTCGGCCTGTCGGGCGCCCTAGATATCACTGGAGCGATGCGGTGGCCGTAGATCACCGCGAGCTCAAGCTGGCGTTTAGCATGAAACCGCACAAGACCGGGACCAATGGCGAGTTCTCGTATCGGAGGCCAAGACTCACTTTGGGTCGCTGAGCCAGCGGAGTAATTAAGTAAGTATGTTTGATTACCCGGTTAACTAAAATAAATGACCCGTCATTGTTTAATTGTACCTATATCTGATTCTGTTAACATCATGTAAGCATCAATTGTATTACAATAAATTCTTTCTTATAATGCTGTTTTTAAGAGCGTACGCCATATAATGTTGATGCGATGTTTTGAATTTGAAAAAACGATAACAAATTGAAATTGAAATGTTATGAAGAGTTCGTTACGTACATAGAGTTTAAGCTAATAATTATAAATGTGTTAATACTGTCAATGATGTAATTAGAAAAGAAAACAAGGAAGATGTACTAATTTATCAACACAAATTAAGAAAAATAGAAAATTAAATTGATTAAATTACAAAATACAACTCACGCAGTAGCGCCACCAATGAACATGGACCCCTCAAACGGTCCAAACTCCTCCTCCAACAAGAGATTCAGCATCTGGTACTCAGTGTTGAGCATAAACCGTACGTGATAGAAGTTGTAGTCGATCCAGATCTTGTGCCACTCCCCCCCGTTCAGCTTGCGTTTGGAATTGATCACCAGTTTTCTTGTCGTCCCCGTGTTGAGGGTGAAGTTGAATGTTAGCTCGTGTTCTGTTTCAATTAACATTTGTTACGGAGAATTAAAAGTAAATTAGTGGTTGATGGGTAATATACGGTTGAATTTGTTGTTTGCTCCTGTCATAGGTGTACCTAGTTTCTTATTTGGGAGAGGTTTTTTGGACCAAGAAGAGGTAAATTAGATGTTTTTGGGACCGGTGAAGTGGGGAGGGAGGGGAGAGAATTTTCTTCCAGTGTTGGGAACAAATGTAAATTGGAACTTTCAAAAGTAGGTTCTTACGAGACGACATAAAAATATGAATTCCATGCACTGCTCTCAATTTTGATCGCCGGGAGTTAAAACATTTTTAATGGATTCAGTTATTTCATAAACACCAATAACCAATTTTATTACGAGGGATTATAACTTCCTCCGATTATTTTTATATACATATACTTAACCATGATTGTTTCTAATTAGAAATATTTTCTACTTACACAAAATGTTTTACATAATAATATTTTCTGAATTTTAATATGTATGACACAGAAGTAATTAAATAACAATTAGAATAACAATACAGGGCATACCAACTTACCACTAGTCAAAGCGACCATAAACGAGGGATAGTTAGGTCGTATTGGCGGCTGGAAAAGCAATATGGCGCTGGTTCCGGTTGTCCTGAAGCTGAATGCGATGTCTCCCTTCCTCCATCCGGGGACTTCGATGTATGATTGTGACGTTGTGAATGTCACTACGTAACGTTGTGTATCTGTGTGTTAAGGATATTGTAATTTAAGTGCTATCAAACCTTGAATGGGAATGACCTTGCGCCATATTGTGACGTCATAGCCGCCGTCTTAAACCAATTAGGTTTTCGAAACTTTTCAAAACAGAGGTTATTCAAGGTCATTGACTTTCTATTTTTAGTAATCTAAGTATAAAATGTTTTAAAACGTAGCAAACTTTTCTTCATGTGACTTTAAGAGAGTAAAATTTCATCAAGGCATTAATAAATAGTTTTAAGTATTAAGGAACACTTCTTCGTATGAGTTTAGTATTTGACAGTAAATTTTATTTGTATACAAGCTATTATCCCTATTTTAAACGAATCAAGGATAATTTATTTTAAAGATACCGACACACACTAACCGTATTAAAACCCGCAATACCCATAAAACAAACATAACTCACTTGTCTCAACACACTCCAAAGGCCCCAACGTGATGCGACCTTGGGCCTCCTCTGTCAAGTCTTTCTGCTGCAGGAAGAACATCTCCGTGATACCCAGGCTCTTAGGATTGACGTAGGTCCCTTCATCAGAGTGCCACTTGTTCTCATTAGCGTCACAGTTACAAGACTGTGTGGGGTTCACGCAAGTCGCATTGACACCGCATGGGCAGTACCCACTAAAAAAGGTTTTGATGTGAAAGCTTTTATAGGTGGAGTAAACGAGGGTTGAACTTATGATCACGAGGCATCGACATGATGCGTTTAGTATATTATGGGCGTTAGATGACGCTGTGTTGGTAAATGACGCTGTGTCGGTAGTATAGATCTTTCTTTTTTATGGAATAAGTTACAAACGAGGTGATAGTGCAATCATCGTCTGTCGCTCATGAACACCTAATTACTAGATAAAGACCCCTTATTATTACATAATATAATTATTTCTAACATTTCTAACCAATATAATTATTATTGCAGTAACTCCAAGAATCTATTTATCAAATTTAATCATGAAAAGTTATAAGTATAGAATGGTTCTCCACCAATTCACGCTGGAGCAGCGTGGTGCAGTATGCTCTAGGCCTCCTCAGTTACAGAGAGTCCCTTGCCCTGCCTATCAATGGATTGACGTCAAAGTAGGAAGGTGAATATAGGATTAGAATTTTATAAAGTGTAACTTACCGTTTAACATTCCCCAAATAATCCACAGTATCATTGGACGAGGATATGAACCAAGTAGCACTATGCAGCTCTAAGGGGGCCATGTTACAGTCATACTTTATGTACTGACGACAGAATAGCGAATGAGATATTAACTCTTGTAGCATTTCTGCTGTGAACTCTCGGTACTTGATTTTGAAACTGAAATCTTGGCCCAATGCTGATCTAACGTCCTGATGAATAGAGCGAAATATTAATACTAATTTTATGTCAAAAGCCGTAAATAAATACGTTTAAATATTGCAGAAAGTACTATAAATAAAGTAACAGTGCTGTTAATCTTTAAGGAGTTCTCTCATCCGAAGCCAACCCAGAATACAGTATCAGGTCATACTTATCATAACCTCGACAATGCAAGGTCATCGGAATAAAAGTAATGAATCAAATTTCATCGGAGTCATTTGGAGTTGCAAGTTGTTCTAATCCACATACTAATTAAATAAAATGCACGTTAATAAAAACTTCTAGAATATGTGGCCGAATTTGATAGTAGAGTATTTTTTTAAAGTAATGACTTACAACTTGACTCGGCAGATTATGTTCTACGACTGTGGTGGAAGAATCCGCTTCGATCTGGAACTCACATTTGACGTGAGCAGGGGGGAACTTTCCGTTTCCGTCTATATCTATAAGGTACACGTCGTTTCTCGTATAGCCTAGTAACGCTAATTCTTCGCAAGTCTTCCTGAACGTTGCGAAGTGACAGTTTTCTCCTATGTATCCTGGGAGATCATATTTTGATTAATATTACGTTAAATTGTTTTAATGTGGTTAAAAAATACAAATATTCGAAAATAGAGTTTTCCAAAAGCCAGAGGCGATTGGTTGGAAAAAGTTTTATTCGAAACTTGTTTAAATTCAGAACGTAGTTTTAAACGTACTTTTGGCACTAAGCAAATAATTAAGTCGCTTTTGACAAAGGTATTTGATGAAAACAGAAAATTAGTTAACGGACGAAATACGAACCAATTTCTGTTCCTGACAGCGAAACGTTATTAATTTTCTATTAGAATATTGTTTAACGAAATGTTTGTAGTTCGGGACCAATTGGTTATGATGTATCGTTTGGAAACCACCATGAATATAATTAAACGCCGAATCGTTAATAACAGATATTTTAATTTATCAAAGTTTAGACAGCTAAACAATTTCCTAATAGCATGGATGCATCTGTCATATGTATGTATTTATTTTATGAAATTATACATGCAATGAAAGAGTTATACTGTTAGTATCTTGAAATCAAATTTCATTTTATCGCCGTCGTTTTACCAAACCCTCATCAATCGGTAAGAAACTTCTAAGGATTTTTCCGACATTACGCATAAGTTGGGTCTGTAATTTAGTCCTGTGTAGAGTAGTAAAGGTAATTTATACATACCAGTATTATCACAGTTACAAATGACCCTGTCTTCTCTGATAGAACAGATTCCGTCATGTTCACAAGTGTTCGGCCTCGTGCAAGGGTCGACATACTGACAGTCGTCGATGGCTACTTCACCTACCACACGCTCTGTATTTATCACGAACCTGGGACATGGAGTATATAGAGTTATGGCTTACTGCATAATCAGGGGCCTATCTAATAAACGCGACAATGACAGGCGACATGCGACAAGTGACAATCCGACAATTTGACAATAGTTTGTTTAATAAAAAATATCACTGACAAATATGTCATGGTGGAAAATCTACAAATGTCGAATTTTGGTCGTGACAAGTGATTAAAAAGGTAAAATCTGAAAATTGTCGTCTTTACGGCACTTGCCGCTACAGTTTGACTTATTTGTTCAAAATTGACATAATTGTCGAATTATCACGTTTATTAAATGGGTCCGAGGTCTTATTGGTCCGAAAGTTAGTGTCCAGAATGCAAGGATTTCTGAACCGTACCTACCTTTTAATTTATAGTAAAAAAGAAATGAAATTCGTATTTACAAGGTTAATTGAAATATTTTAACCGTATCGTAGGGATTGTGAGACAATGCTACTAGAATGTACAGAATGACCTGGTTTTTGCAATGATTATGCGGTTGAAAATCATCAACATTCCTGCCAGTTTGCTAAATCGCAACGTAGTGCTATGATATTCTTCAAACTTTCGAATATTACTTCAGAAAATTAAAAACAGTACTTTAGCTTTGATTAGTAACAAAAAATAACATTAAGATGATTTTCCTTTGATTTTATTTTTTTCTTTATTCGATGACCTTATTATCAAAATTTATATTTTACTTACCTAGGTTCTATTAATAGTCCATTGATTTTGATGTTCCTCATACAACCAATCAGTCCCAAATTAGCCGATTTTAAACCGCTCCCAATGACTATCTTGTCTTGCAATTGAAAATCCAAACCTGTATAAAAAAAAAAAATTAAGTGTCTTTCAAGACTGCCTGGTAACCCTCTTGTTTAAGTAAGCTGCCAAATTACTTGATATGTTCTAACTTGTGTCAGTCTTTCGCCATTTCTTCTCTTCCATGCACCTTCTCGAAATGGTGGGAGAATACAAAAATGACGTGCACATAAATATATCTGTGATACCTACCTATATGAATAAAACATTCTAATTTTGAAAAGAACATCCTATACTTCTTCTTATACGAGTATCTCTGTTCTTTGCAGGCCAAAGTGTTTCAACGATGCCTTTTATGTTACTGGTGTTTAAGAGCAACAATAAACACTTACTATCCAGTACATTGCTTGCTAGTTCATTGGCTATTTAAATAAAAAAGTAGACATGATGGTACGTCATCAGAAACCAAGTATACGAGTATTACCACCAACAGCGTCTCAGAAGCGTTCTGATCCAACGAGGAAGTAATAAATAAATTTGCTTCTTATCTAATTACATACATCAGACAATAATAAATATATCTTTTAATTTATTAACCGCACAAATAACGTTTCTATTTCTACACGGCGAGTTAGCATTACTCATCTTTTTTCTATTATCGGTTTTTCCTATTGCCAATATTTAAATACGCTGTTTTACTTACAACATTGTGTAGGTATTCGTTATCTTTATTGAAGCTTACTTTTTATTATCTGAGCTTAAATAAACATGAAGGTTGAAACAACAAATAGTTATTACCAACTCGTAAATACATTTTCTATGTAAATAACTGTATGTATAACATTATTGGCAGAAGTTTCTCTATATGTTTTCAATATTTGTAATAGATTGGCTTTACATATTAAATGCAGGTCTTTCCTTTTTAACTCAACTAATCAGTTAAAGTTCATTGTTTCTGCAATGTCGGCTAACAACGAACCCATGACGATTCATGTATTGCACGCCCATAAACGGGAGCAATAATAGCTGGGTAACACTAATTGACCAATCTGAAGTAAGTAGTTGCTTCAAGTTGCTTCTAATTACAATTTTGTTGTTGCGAAACATTGATATATGATAAGTATAGGTTAGGCCAAGGAACTTGGCCAGGTGGAAAAAAGACAGATAGATGCGCAGAAGTTCGTTTTTTAGCTACCGAGCCAATCACGATCCCCCGATACCTAAAAACGACTTCGGCGCATCTATCTGTCTCTTTCTTTCGACTGGCCAAGTTCCTTGGCCTAACCTATACCGCTGCTGTAAGCTGTGTTTCTTGATCGGTCGTTACGTCATAGTTGAATAGTATCGACAGGAACAGAGCAATTTGAACATGTAGAGCATCTTAAGGATTAATACATTGCCTGGAGTCGTCAGAAACTTGAAGATACAAATTGCCATGTGAATACTTACCAAACATTTGCGCGTGTTTGTTATGGTAATCGACGGTAAGCTTGATTCGTCCTTTTCTATAATCCAACTCGACTGTATGCCAATCGTTGCTGACGTTGAATTTAACTGACTTCAGCACAGTAACGTTTTTACCAACGTCCGGGACTAATTCGAATCTAATTTCCTCCTTTACCATCCTTACCTTAAATGTTAATAACATTAGGTAATTAAATAATGTTATCTATACAAATAATGAAAGTTTCTGATGTTTTTCATGTGTAATTAAAAGGTATTCAGGATCACAAAATTCTGTTTAAACATTTTTGTCTGTAGGCGTAGGTTTTCCTAAGGGAAACGAGGACTGACGGCCAAAGTATACATATATACCTACTATGTTATTAACAATTGTACAAATTTTTATATTTTACTTTAAGCGTTCTATGTTTCAAATGTTAGGCAAATAATAATGAATCCTAAATACACAAAATGAAGGAAAATTTTAATGTTTCGTTAGACAATCCCTGGATAAGTAAACAAATTGTTGTTTATATTTAAACAACAAAATGTTTTGTTTGATTCTCCGAGGATTGTCTGAAGTTACAATTTCACGATTTAGTATCTACCGAGCCACGACTTAAGGAAAATGTATTTAAATTTATGATCAGTGTTTTTATTTCGTCATAAAATACCTCTTATAATATATAAGTGGAATACAAGTTTCTAAAATATAACCCATTTTAAGCCATAAATCTTTTACGACCCTTTTCAATATTTTACCTATCCATATATAATATCTGGGAATCTGGATACATAAAAAAATCTAGATATGACTTTTTGACTTTTGCCTAGTTCTACCAAACAAGGCTAAAGTTGTAAAGGGATATTTCTATCTAGATTCTGGGAACGGTAGCGAGTGTCTTAATCAACTTATTATTTTTGATATACAGTACAATTTCCTGTAACCTCATCCTCATGCAAATTTTATTATAAACTAAATAAAGAGATTGATTAATATATTTTCTTTGTTTCCCTCATATTATATTTGCCAAGATTTCCGTTATTGATGACGTAACGTGCAATTATACACAGTAAACATCTCTACAAACAAACGTCAATATACGAAGGTATGTAAATGAGGCATGCATTAAGAGCATTTATATAAAGTTTCGCGTAAACACTCGTAAATTATTGTCAAACGGGCCGGATTAAGTGGGTTCCTTAAATGTTATGCTCGACGCTATTTAAGGACATTATAAAAGACAGGTATATTTTATGTTACGTTAACTTACCTCCCAGTAACCTTGCCCCGACGTGATCTGGCTGTAGGCCAATACTGCCATGTTCTTACTCGTTTTGAAGTCAAAAATCAAATTGATGCTGTTAGTCTGGTTCAAAGGCCACCATATATGCGAAGTCGCGAACGGATACGTTATAGGTATCACCTCTATATCGATCTCCTCAAACAACGGATCCAATACCCCGATATAATGAACTTTAGGATTATTCTGCTTCAACTCATACAAAATGGACACGTCGTTGTAATAAACATACTTCAAGTTACCAGCGAAATTGTTGAAGGATTTCAATCCTTTCATTTTGTACAGATCCGGACCGCCGCAAATGTAGATTTCTGGGTCGATACAAACATATCTCGCGTCTCCAGGCACCTCATACTTCGCGCTCGCGTTATCAAGGTAAACGAATACTGTTTTCTCTTGTAATATTACTGTTAAATTGTGCCAGAGATTGTTATTTACTCTTTCGCCTAAGTAATCTTCCACCGGCCCATCGCCTAAGTCAATTTGTATAGCGACCTTTTCCTGGTGTATCGACAAAGCTATGTAGTGATGTTTGTCGTCTATCTGTCCGCTTGCATAAAATAATGCTGAGTCGTCGAACCGAGTCTGAAATGTCATACGTTTATCAATAAACCCCTTCATTCCTTTCGTAGCAGCTAAATGTGGCCTTTGAAATCCGACCTCGATACTAAAACATTTCCTTTAAACGACTTTTATTGTTTTCGAAAGGTCGAACGTTCTTATTTTGTTACGTGCGTTCAAGCGGTATCTTACCAAAAGTATTATTATACAATAATATAATGAGGATAAGTAACTCTGTTATCGTAAATAAACAAAATAAATTGCAGTATGAATCGGATAAAAAAGGATAAAGATAATTGAATCGAGTGAAAGATCGGAGTAGCTGAACTTTCTAGAATAATGTGATTTGCGTAACGTTTCAATTATTCTGAATTAACGGATACTTTTCTGCAATCTTCACGAGAACTAAAGCTACTTAGCGCATTCAGCTTATTAAGGTTAGCCAACGTCTTTTTATAATATTTTCGAATGGAAAAGTAATTGGAATCAGATAGTTGAATGGAATTTACCTTAAAATGCAGACTAACTCTTGTATTGGTCGAGTGCACCCGATCCTTCCAATCGTAAACCCGATAAGACACGTAACTCGAGCCTCGTAGAGTTAATATTGTAGCCGCTGCAAAGAAATAGTTATTATGGAAAATGTCAATATAAATCTACTATATACTAATTATTATAAAAAATATACCGGCCGAATTGAGAACCTCTTCCATTTTGAAGTTGGATAAAGAAGAAAGATTTGATGGTTTGTTTTATTGAATTGAATAAGCTCCGAAACTACTGGACAGATTTTTTTGAAATTTGTCATGGAGATACTTTGAGACCCTAGGAAGGACATAGAATAGTTTTTATCCCGTAAATAAACCCTAAAGGGGTCGAATATGTATCATATTTTTTCAGAAGTGAAGCCAGAGCGAGTATGCTTGTAACAAATAAAACGATATAATTTCTTTTCTAGGTGTATTAGCTCCGACAGTACGTGTGGTCCGTACCGTCGTAACAAAAGAAGGCTCCCGTCGGGATTAATAGCTCGACGCGGGATGAGCCCTAAAGGGCATCGCGCTTGGAGGACTCCGGTTGTGTTCCGTTGGAGATCCCGGAGTCCTCCATACAGCGCCG
>DWKA01002281.1:0-10894 GCA_018249155.1 Panoquina ocola ocola
TAAGGGAACTACTTAGCGTCAAAGTGTCCCTTAGACGTTCGTGAAAACGAAATTTAGGTAAGTGACACCTATTTCAGCCTTAGGTGCCTCTAATAATTTAGGAATTGTTGGTGCCATTGGGCATTTGACTCCTTTAATGCCTTCTCCAGAAAGAACGAATTCGCCACGACAGTTAATCTTATAACGAATGCGTTTTAAAAATGACATCGTTTCTTAACAATGATTTTTTTCTGTGGCTTCGAATATTTTGTTATTTTCCATGTGGTGATACTTCCCTCATACTACAGCAGTGATAGCTGGTTTGAATGTTGGTCTCTTGAACGCGAGATTATCGGTTCAAATCCTGCACGCACCACTAATTTAAAAAAAAAGTTATGTGCATACTAACAGTAATTTATCAGTTGCTTTGAAAGGAAAACATCGTGAAGAAACCTGCACACCTGAAAGCTCTCCATAGTGTTCTCACAGGTGTGTGAAGTCTGCCAATCCGCACTTGGTCGGCATGGTGGCCTGTACCCCTCATACTGTGAGAGGAGACCTGAGCCCAGCAGTGGGACAATATAGGTTGTAATGATGATGATACTTCCCTCTATACGAAAATTGATAAGTACTAGTGTAGAAGGATAGCAGAGGTTAAGTATAGTCCTAGGAACGTAACTCGGCAAGGGCCTGAAAGAGACAGTTAAATGCGCAGAACAAAAAGCCGAGCAAAACGACTTCTGCGCATCTAATGTCTCTTTCAGAGTCTTGCTAAGTTACTTGCCGATGACTATATGTGACTGTATGATTATTTAGTCCGTTGTTGAATGATTGCAGCGTCTCTCGTGGTGCAAGGGTCTACACCAATCAGTCAAATTGGTGCCGGGTTGTTGTCAACAGATTCTTTCACAGGTAATTATAACTTTTAGATTATCATCTAGGTATGTTATAATCGGTAACAGATGGATTCTTCATTCAGTTTGTTACAAATCAAAATAATGAAATTGAAAGGGATTTACAAAAATACACATCCTAATATTTTGGCTATAGATCGTCGCGTAACTTGGCGTAGTGGGGATAATTTCGCGTATGTACATTGTACACTTCAAGTGGCCAATCCAAAAGCAAATCTTATTTAGCGAGGGAATAGGCGTACGTCATACACCGTGTCCCGCTTCACTACCAAAGATACCTTATGCTAAAGACACATTAGGCGACAAATGTGCCGCGACACGGGTCGCCAGCGACGTCGCCGGACTTCCCTCGACATGTCTGCACGACACATGTCACCAAATACATCGAGTGAATTCGACATAAGTCGCGCGATGTCGCTATACATGTAAGGCGACATCAGCCGACTTCGCTTGACATGTCGCCGATACATGTCACCGCATATTAGTCGCCTAATGTGTCTTTGGCATGAAAACGACAACGCATCTAATGACTCATGTCAAGTTACGTGACGGCAGTTTATTAAATAAAGAACAGAGGTCACTAGGGGGCACTCAAGGTCACTGACTTTCTTATACTTAGCTGAAGTCTACAATATAACGTTGTTTCCAGGCACAAACTCGAACAACTCGTGCTCGTCGGTGTCAGGCTCCCCCCCGCCGCTGGGGGAGGAGGAGAGCGGGGAGGAGGGCGGCGGCAAGCGCGGCGTGCTGCCCCGGCACGCCACGCAAGTCATGCGTGCGTGGCTGTTCCAACATCTTGTGGTATGTGACTGTATGTTGTAAAATTGTAGGCATCGAACATGTAACCATATGACTTAGAAAATTCCGAAACTGATCAGTAATTTCTGATTGATAAATGATAATTACCGTATTTATTTCGAACTGCCCCAGCAGAGCTGGGTATCCAACTTGGGATCTCTAGGTTTGCAGGCAGGTTCACTTCAAAATAGGTGACAGGATCGTTAATAAGTTGGTTATATCCTGTAGCCTTCCTCGATGAATGGGCTATCTAACACCGAAAGAATGCTTGAAATCGGACCAGTAATTCCTGAGATTAGCGCGTTCAAGCAAACATACAAACAAAAAACTCTTCAGCTTTATGATACTAGTATAAATATTCTATTCAATTGTACGGTATAATATTCTCCAGCACCCATACCCAACGGAGGAAGAGAAGCGGTCGTTGGCCGCGCAGACGCGGCTGACGCTGCTACAAGTCAATAACTGGTTCATCAACGCGCGCCGCCGCATACTGCAGCCGATGCTGGACTGCGCTGAGAAGCCTGGTAACTATATTTAACTTGCCATGTTTGTTAGTTTGTTGTTTGTTGAAAAATCAGAGAAAAATTTTTTGGTCCTTCGAGCCGTATGGTCCTTCGAGCCGCAGTACAAATAGACTAAGAATTAGTATATTAAATTAAATATGCAAACTCATACTCCTGCACTAAGATTCCATGTGGTGGTATGGACAACACAAATAATATCCGTGACTCGAGAACAAATATTTATGTGTCACATAAATGTCTACTCCAGCTGGGAATTGAACTTGGAATCCTTCTCATCTCAACTAAGCTATGGGGTCAAGTATGTATTTTGGTTATTTTGGTTTAGGTCAAATTGCTCCTATGTTATGAAGTTGAAATTTGACACATTACTATAGGTCTGATAACAATGCAACGATAATTTTATATTTAAGCTTAAGGTGAGGTACACTTAAAAAATCTCCTCAATGGTTTAATGGCACTGTTACTTATTGTTCTTGCAGTTTAAAAGTGATTTTATCTGGTGATGTGTGATGAAAAAAATATACCTATACATTGTTCGAACGCACATCTCACGTGTGCATGCGCCGAACATATTACGAAGGATGTCGTTTCATTTTTAATTCAGTTTTATTTAAAATTATTATTATGATTGGGTCTTGGTTTCAAACAGAAAATTCACACATCATTTGTTAGAATATAGGAATATTATTTATTGAGTTTTCCTTATATGTTTCTTTTATTTTCCTGTGAGGTTACTATAATTATTTTTGGCCGGTTGTTTTGAATTTTGATATCAATATTATCTGGGAGTACAACAGCGTATCCGCCAAGTTAAGCTTAAATGCGCTGCTTGACAAGTTTCCTTGTAATAATTCCCTCCATAATGACAGATATTTTGGTGTTAATCTTTTGTATTATGATATTAAAGTAAAATAAACAATAAATCTGTTACAGGAGGTAAAAAGAGCAAAAATGGTTCGTCTATTAGCAAGAGGTACTGGCCCGATGCGCTGACGAACCCGCAGTTTACAGCTGGTAATTTTTTTCTTATTTTTTTAAATATTTTATTTCCTTATTTTTTATTTCAATATTTTAATTTTGAGTTGAACTTTCATCAAAGTTGTTTGTACAAATAGTGAACTAGTTTTATTTCATAAAAATACCTATATAACGATATTTTAATGTTAGTTGGCGCTTTTGGGTAATTTTACTTGTCGTGAACGCTGCCATGCTCCCGGAACTTTGATTATTATTTTTTTTTACATTTTTTTTCGTATAGGCAAAAAGATACTCTCTGAGACTAGAGTTTAGTTAACGTTGTTGGGATTTTAAAATAATTACATCGTATATTGCTCCAAAAAAATAAGAAATCTGTTTAACTCGACTGAAATTACTATGTTTCAGAAGTTTCTACAAATTTTAACTTTATGATTGTGAATAATAATCATCACTACATTGAAAAAAAAACACAACATTTTTGGTCCTTCGAGCCGCACTTGCACACTAACAATTACAATAGTTAGAAGCTCGTTTCAAAGTTGTACATGTCTGCCCCAAGGTCTGCTTTCATCATCAGAGGACGAGGAACAAGAAGACAACCAGTCTGGTGATGAACAGGAACCTCATTCAGAAGACACCAGCGATCACAGTAGCTACCCGCAAGTGCCGCAGACTTTGCATTGAGGTAAGGTATGCTATAGTTATAGTTCGTAAATGCGAATATTTAGGGCAACGTATTGAAGCTGTTTTCAGACCATCTTAAAATTTCGCTGACCTCTATAATAGTACGCTGAAATAGCTATAGGCGTCGTAAAAGTGTGCTGGCACTGATAGCAATGATGATTTACTGGAACTAATGATAGAGTCGAGTTATAAAACGTCAGGCCCCTTTAAGGTCAAATTTAGTTTCTTCCATATTCGATGCGGGCGTGGCACAAACATGACAGCAAGTCATTTGTATAATTACATCTGTCCAGAGTATTTGTGTTATGGAGATTAATGCAAATTTTCTGTATCACGTATTTAGTCGATTATATTATTATTGAATAAAACTAGGCTGCAGTTCGGATTACTTATTATAAATGTATTTCATTTCTATTTACAGCTACGGGCCTAACGAGAGAAAGAGACGGATATACAAGCTCCGGCACCACCTGGGTCTATACATGACAGAGCCGATGTCACAATTATTTTTCCGTAAAAGACATTATACTGTGTATACCATAGATGTAAGTAACTGAACATGTATACGTAATCTATACCTCACTATTTTAAAAAGTTATTGATATCCATAATGTAATTATGCTTTTATCTGTATTAAGTTTGCGTGGGAAATGAACTGTCAAAATGGACTGTAGGAATTTAAAAAATGGCGGGTGTTTGGAAGTAATTATCTATTTAGTGGTATTTTTGATTGAATTACTCGTTGAAGGACATTTGAAAATCCCGTTAGTAAATCAAGAAAATTGTTTTATCTTTATTAGATTTAAAGTGTCCATTATGCCGGTTCTACTTTTTTTTTAAGGCAGTTTCTCTGCGGGTAATAAGTGAGACATGAAGAAATGTATCTCAAATAAATAAGCTAAAGAAATAAATCTTATTTAACCGCAGAAGAATGCTTTAATCATTAAATCACATTATGGATTCAAGAGCTAAATTTAGAATTTGTAACTCTGAATTTAGTATTTTGAAACTGGCACTGTGATTTATTATATTTCCCTATGTTCGGATAGACACGGATATTGTGGCAACACTGACATTACTATACCTTTATACGTATTACCAATTAGTAAATTGTTTATCACATCGCAACGCAATATATAATATCTTAAAGCTGTTTACGGGTAACTGAGATGACAATTATGTAGTATGTGTTAGATAGGTATCTCGTTTGTGTAACTTATTAAATAAATTATGCTTCATATAAATGATTACCAGCACTAGATCATATTTTATGAAGGGAGACAGTAGGTATTCTACTCAATTCACTCCAACTTTATTAATTTTCCTCAATTTCGATCATGTTAATGTAACGTCTCGTATGATTGTCAGTGTTGCCACATAATAATCCCACGAACGTTTTCCCATCACATATTTTTCAATTATGTTCTGGTGGCAAGTATTTGTCAATTTTAAGCCGGTTGTGAGTATCGTAGCTTTTTTTAAGTTTCCTCCACAGTTGACCGACTGAAAACGAAATAGTATTAAGAATATTTTTTACCACAAAACTAGACAATACCGTCCAACTCACAGAAACTTGTATTTATTTGTATAAAAAAAAATAAGTTTTAATATACTCATTGTATTTCTTTTCTTTTATTTTTTCGTAAGCAGCCATATTAGCGTAAGTTATTTTAGTAAATGATTATACGATCCTAATTATACGAATCATGTAATAATTGTATACCCAAAGTTAAACTAATCGATTCAAAACAGTATACGCTAATTGACGTAATTATCAATAATTATAATTAATGAAATATCGAGAAATTTTAAATTTAGAAGTAACTTTTTAATTGTAACTGACGCAATATAATGTTTATTATCTTCAAAATTATTCGATGACAGTATTCGATTACGGTTAATCGGGATTTAGATGTATCGTTAAGGTTCAGTGATAATTTTCTATAAATAAGATTGAATGTAACTTTGTATTGTAAAGTTGTTTTTTACGAGTAATTTGCCGATGTCTAGCGCGAGGTGTATGTGCTGCCTGTCAATGTTTAAACTTCATTTTGCCGCTAAAAATCGTTACCACTTGTTTTTAATTATGCACTAATAATATTTTATTTATTGCCTGTAACAAAAATGTTGGCTTGAGACTTATATGAGCCACATAAATATTTGTTTCCTGACCTTTTAAAATAACTTTAAAATGTGCGAAAAAAACGTAAATTAATAATTATATCTATAAGTCATATTAAATGTTGACAGGCAGCATAATGGTTGAATACATTGTGTATACTAATTCTATAGTATGTATGTAAAATCGATATATCGTTATTTATGATATCGATTATATTGATATTCGATGCGATTGTGATCTTGCTTGTCGAGTTTGGAACGGGGGTTTGATTACGTCACAAGGGTTAAACTTGTTGAAACTAGTGCCATAATAATATCGACTTAACAAAGTGGGGGACCATAGAAATCAGAGAAGGTACCTATATAATGATAATGTGACCAACAACAGCGCCCCCTCATTATGAAGTGCTTGTGAGTGTTTGTGCATATGTATGTCACTTGTACGCGTTTTTAACCAATAGCGAGGTTGTTACATTTGTGTGGCAAATACGTGAAGTTTTTTGATTGTGTGCAAAATGGCGCCCGAGGTTCCGATAGAAAATTGTACATTATCATTATACATTCTCTGATTTCTATGTTGGGAACTTTGCTAGCAACCAATCATTTTAACGTATACTTAAGGGGTTATATCGGCTTTGTTAACACGAAATTATTCTTTTTTTTTATGGTTGTTATTGTGTGCATATTTTAAAAATGAATTCTATTTAAATAAGGTTGCTAGTAATTATCGATTTTGATTCTTATAACCACTGAAACTCGCTACCCGATTAAAAAAATTACATAGGTAGTGTTAAAGTTTAACCTCAGGTGAGTATACCTACATATAGTCATCGACAAGCAACTTGGAAAGTCGAAGAAAGAGACAGATGCGCAGAAGTCGTTTTTTAGACTTTATGAATGGGTTTTTAGAAAAAACGACTCTTTAAACGTCTTTCCAAGTTGCTTGCCGCTGACTATACTCTGTTCCAAATCGAAGCTTATCTTCCATGTTTATTCTATAGCGAAGGAATTGTTTTGTAAGATACGCGTATTAGAGCTAAGGTATATTTTTGTTATATTAAATTTTGGTGTCATATAGGAGCGAATGTACTTTATGATGTATATTTTTTATTGTTTGAGATGTTGCCTCCATTCTTTATACTCTTTAAAACTGAAAAATTAGACCTATTAAATCGTTAGATGTCTTTAGAAAAAGAACTGGATGGGCAATAGATTGAATGAAACGATTATTTAGTTTCTCTTTTGCGATATAAATATTGTCCATAATTATACCTATTATTGTTTCTTTTGTGCTAACGATAATTTGTATTCGTATATTTGTATTAAAAAATCTCTTGAGAGTCATCAGTTAAAAGTCTTATACGTATTTGAGAAAAGCCGAAAAGGACAGAAAATGTTTTAGTTATTGGCATGGTAATTATTTGTTCTGAACTCAATAAAAGTGTTACAAGTTCAGAACTTTATTTAAATTCACTATTTATTTTATAAAAATAGTTTCACAAAGGATATAAATTGAATTATCTATGAAATAATTAATATATTGCGTTTAAGTGTAGTACTTATCTGTCAAAATAAACGAACAGAAAGAAATTTGGACAAGTACTTTGTCCAGGGCTTCTTATCTTTATAATATGGCCTTACACAACTACTGATCTCCATAATAATTATACCTACTTAAATATACTAGCGTGGCATTATAATTATACTTTAATGTCTACTTAATTCATTAAACTGATTGTATTACACGAGTAAGCGATACGTTGAAGCGAGATAGTAGAACTGAGAACTAACTCGAGTAAAAGAGATAAAAAATGAGAGCAAAAATTGTCCCACCGTACATAATTTTGTTGTATACTTCCCACCATGCATTGACGAGTCGTATTAACTTTAAAAAAAGTATTGACATGTATTATAGAGCTCAGTATAAGGGAATAGGAAATGTTGCCAGTATCAGTTTTAAATTGGTGACAATGTGTATACTTTTAATTTAAATCTGTCGTCATGTCCCATTATTTTATAATCACTTTGAGACTTATTACTTTGAAAAAAAAATAGTTTGCTTGTCTGTGATCATAAGAAATAGAATCTGCTTTATTGTATACTTCGTAACAATAGTTACTAGTAGGTAACTTTGTAAAGTTTTTAAATTGTAAAGTCATGACATTTTCAGCCAATTATTATTCTTTTATGAACTAAATTAAGTGGCTTTGTTTAACCTTGACCGAAGAATAGAGTTAGAAAATTTTTTTGTTATACATACGATGTATTTTATAATAATTATAATAAAAGTTTCCACATCTTACGCGGATAAAATTAAATTTGAAGTTCTATATTTAAAATATTTGGTATGTGTACATTACAATTTTACCTGCCACTTTCTTATGCCATACCGATATTTATAATTTGAAAATAGAATCGAGTGTATTGAACCCGTTGTTTCATGTAAATAAGAATTAAACAATCGAAATACTATGTACTAAACTTTTGTACCTATATAGTACCTATCTCAGTGATATTAAATAAAAAATGCTTTTGTTTTAGAAGTACCCACAGAAGCTGTAAGTTTCTTCTCTATTATTTGTTCGTGGTTAAACAAGTCTGTAAGTAGTAAGTAATGTAAAATTGGCGTTAGATATTAAAGTTACAGTATCAGTTTAAAAAATCTGTTATTAATTTAGTTACCAACATGTTGGAAACTTGGAATTGCAAGACATTAAGGATCATTATTTTTATTCTACTGTATTAGGCTTTAAAAACATTTGTATGTAAAGATTATTTTGTATTTGACGAATAATTGAGAACTAGTTATTGAATCAGCATTATTTATTTTAGAAAAAAAGGTATTAATACTATTTTCAGTATTATATTATTAGTATTATTGCAATAATCTGATTCTGTAACTCTAATATTTGAAAACGCCAGTGATGTCCTCTGTTATACGATGGAACGGATATACGTAATTGAATGGTGAAAAAATAAGATTTTTTACGGTAATTTTTAATTCCTGTACCTATAATTAGGTATTTAGAAATGTATTTTTAAAATATTTTAATGGCGTGTCTTGTAATATAATTGTTTCATATGATTATATAAAATTAAGTTTTTTGAAGTTTATAACTCGTAAATATTAGATATCAATTAACAATTTTATTGTTACATTTGGAAAAAAGTTTCGTTCTTATAGATAAATAATTCTTTACTGACAAATTAAAAAAGCTCATAAGTATTAATTATTTAATTAATAAAATATATTTTTCTTTAAATCTAATTCAATTCCACAACGGATTATATGTCGTTCAATTCACACTCGACAGTGTCCCCGCCAAGTTTGTTGTCGTTTCCCTGAATCAGATTCCCTTTCGTAGGTTCGTATCCTACCGACTGCACCACGTGAAATGTGTAGGAATTAGTCTGATGTGGGTGTATGGGACGATGACTCGGCTGACACTAATTTATTGCTCTTGTGGACTACTACTATTGTTCATACCTACAGTTATACCTACAGTTGCCACATAGTCATAATACTGTTAATAATGATAATTGTATTTCAAGGCACGTCTAACGGAGTATAGAGAAACTGTCCATCTCCTAGTATACTATAGATGTAACGCTTGTCTAGTGATATTAAGGATGTTTCAAGTTGATTATATGATACGGCATAATATTTTACTAGTCAATAAAAATACAGTCTCGCTCAGAAGTTGTTGTTTTATTTCTTCGCCAGTTATGAATAGGGTCGTCAATTAAAATAGGTATAATCTTTCGCAGCGGTAACACCGATACGGGCTATCTATTTCATTTCTTCGAAGTACGCATAATAAATGACGAAGAAAATGTTATTAACGTTGAAAAAGTTCCTTATTTCTAATGTTAGCTATGTAAAATGTATAATTTTTAATACAATAATATTAAGAGTGCCTATCGAAGTGGAAAAATAAAACAATTGTAAACTTTTATTATAAACAGATTTTAATACAAAAAGTATTAGGCAGGAATTTCATCCCAAGTTTATTTACAAAATTTAAATTCATACAAAAATAGACCTTAACACCCCCGAAAATAAAATATAAAATGGAATGTGGTCATTACAGACTTAATTATGTCCTATTTTAAAAGAAGTCTTTATTTTAAAGCATTTAATGAGCTTTCCTTTATAAAATAATATAGGTAGGTAAATTGTATAGATACAGAATAATTATTATTTTCATACTAATAATATTTGTTCATCTTAAACATTATTATATTACATTGCTACAACTTTCTCATCAAAAGTAAAAGAAAAATTGTTACAATAATATTATAGTAATATTATTATCTATTACGGTAGTGATTTGCATATTGACGCAAAGAAAACGTATCACATCATAGTAACCCACATTTAAATCTCTCGGACAGCCGAAAAACATAACCTGAATTCAAAATAAGAAAGCTAAGTGGCAGAAAACGAAATCAAGAGTTATTTTTTGTAAGTATTACAGCAAATAATGAATAGTATGAACTACATTTTTGTTAATTTTTCGGTTTTTGTTCAGTTTGTATAAACGCAGTAAGAAACTTTGTTTATGTTAAAGACAAAAAATAGCCCTCCCCACATTATAGGTTTTCCTTTTTTGCGTCCATATGTTAAAAGCGCTAGAGAAAAATTGCACTGATCTTTTAATTTATGTGTAATGATATGATTTACCGACATCAATTACTTTAAAAAGGTTAAAATAGTAAATTATAAGAGGTTACGTTGTTTTAGTAAATGTTTGCAGAGATTGCTCTGAAAAAAAATACCAGTGGTCTACTTAGTAAATAACTTGAATTCTCTTGTATTCTTAGTAATATTTTCCTTTTTCATAAACCAATCACCATATAAATAAACTATAAAAAAGGAAAATATATTTTTTT
>DWKA01002282.1:0-10893 GCA_018249155.1 Panoquina ocola ocola
AGGGGGAGAGCACAAATAATTTTGAGCTTTAATGACACTATATTAAAGACGGCGGGGTGACGTGTGACGTCAGGAATATCGACAATGAACTCGCGCGCGAACTTGCCTCTAATACGACGTTGACGATTTTGTTGTGTATCGACAGTTTAACGTGCTTTAAAAATCGTGTATAGTATAGTAAATAAAAGTATGGAAAAGTTTTGTTCCTTTTCTCTGCTTCGACTCCATACAAATTTTAGTTTACTGTGTCAGACTTGGACAGGAATAATTTAGTGCAATATTGTGACGTCATAGCCATGATTTTTTTCAAGAAACTGAGATTTCTGTACTTAGTTTGATTGCATTATAAAATTATTATTGTTTTCAGATATCATGAGCCCAGCACGGAGTTGATCAGCAAGCAGCCGCAGTACCAAGAGGTGCGGATGCGACCGCGAATTGATGAGACGCAAGAATACGTTAATACTACTCAGGTAAGGAAAACTGATATTTTTTTTTAACATTGCATTGATATTCCTCATCCTTTTTGACGAGCAAAGATGGCTTGCGTTACATAGTATAATGTGCATAGTGATTAATTATGATTACGTAAACCATAAATATTTCCTATTCACCCCAGATACAAAAATAGTGAATAAAAAAAATATTTAAAAATGTATAATTATTTAAAATATTAATTACACAATAAAATGATAAAATATTGCGCCATAATTAGCTACTAAAAGGTATTTTTGTTGTAGATCTGTCCGCCAGAGGAAGTGACGTCGCCGCTGGGCACGTTCAAGCGGCAGCGGTGTCTGCGCTACAAGCAGCGGCGGCCGCGGCCCATCCTGCGCTCCAAGTCTGATATATCCGACCGGTTTGTGGTTTATAACCTTTTACTTAACAAGATTACACCGTTTGATGTCTTTAATAAATACATGGAACTTGAAATAAAATTATAAAAGACCTTAATACAAATAAATTATGACTTCTCCCTCAATTCCACCTGATGGTAAGTGACTCTAAGGTCTTGAGTGGTATAACGAACTGATTTAGTAAAAACCTATTCACTTTATAATATTTATAATAGGTAATCAACGGAAAACTCCATACGCAGTTTGTTTCGATCCTTCGTAGAAACTGTTGAGTGTAGGTACTTAAACTGTTAGATTAGATATACAGAGAAAGTTGTTTACCTTTTCGTTACCATATAAGATTAGGTTAAAATAATATCCCTTCCTAGTTACAGACGCAGCGACGGTCGGAGCCCCGCGTCAGCGCCGTGCGAGGGCGAAGACTCCCCCGACAGTCCGTCAGAAGAGACATCGAGATTACAGTTCTTCTTCGAACGGCTCGGTCTAGAGTCCAGGCAGTTTGATGCCTTGATACTCGATGCACCCTCTGACAGTCCAGTGTTTTTCTCGTCAGCATCTACCGTGGACTCCAATCAGCTGGCTAATGCTGCTGATTATACGGTGAGCGATTTTTTTTTAATCCAATTATAATTATTGTGTTGCTATTCACCCCTGATCTATTGCAGTCATTTGATTGTGTGCTTTTTATTTTTAATCATTATATAGAAGCAATATATTTTGTTGATCACCTTATATTAAACGAAGTAGGTTTAATGCATAACGTGTAACACTACGCAAGCGTTACATGTCCTCATCCCTAGCAAGAGTTTGACGTCTAATTTATTTACGCCTATCGTTGAAAATATATCGACCAAGTTATATTTGGTTTTACAACTAATTACAAATATTATTCTTTCAGGTTCAAGGACCCGGCGTACAAAAACAGATTTACCGCAACACGGAGCCCCCTAGCGTCGTTGAGCGTAACGCTCGTATTATCAAATGGCTGTGTCAGTGCCGTAAGACTCAGATGCAACAACCTCAGTAAGGTTTTGCGTTATACATTTTAACGATACTCACTCGTAGCACAAATTTTATTCGAATAGAATAAAGCTCAAGAACTTAAAATGATAAATATGTTACTATACAGTTATAAAATATATGCAGACAGTCAACTTCCTGTACACATTAGATGTTGGGGTGAAAAGAAACGATACATCATTCCTTTCGCAAATTTCCTTTCTGCAGAACAATCTTATTACAACTTTCCTATGATAAGAGAAGTGAATAGACACGTGCTAGTAAATGTTTGATGAAAGTACAGTATTCTAGAGGATTTTTGATTTTTTCCATTGTCCCTCTATGTGTAATTTAGTGTTGCCGTGAACAACTTTTGGTTTTTGGTATTTCTGAAATTTAAAGTAATCCTTTTGAAAATAATGAACTATTACTAGGTATACATTTCGTCGCACAGTGTTATTAAAACTAAATTTTAATTATAAAAAATATTTAGAAATATTAAAGAAATCGTTGTAGTATTCTTAATAATACATTACAATTTAAACTTACATGAAATGAGAGGGATAACATGATGGTATCCAAAAAAATGTTAGAAATTTAAGATTTAAAATGGCAACATATTGTGAACTACCTCAATATAAGTCTAAAATTCAAAGGGTTCATTATTCTAAAATTAGTATTAAAAATCGTTGTTGTACTGAAAATGCATAACTACAACGTTAGAATTTGCTAGAACAGCTTGTAGTATTAGTTGTTAGAGTTGATAATTATGGAGAGTGAATCCGTAAATAAAAATAAAATAACTGATGACGATTGAAAATTTTAGTCGTGTTTTAGATTGTTATGCGGTGACGATAATCACTTGAGAATTTTGAATTATTATATAATATTTTAATGCATATCTCAAATGCCACTATTATGGTCTCTAATTACTATAATATACACCGAGGAAGGGATATCAGAGATCTGTAACGAAGTTTAACGTCAAATATTTAATTGTTTTAAAAATAATATTCCAAAGGATTTTCTTCTAATTATTACTGTAATAATAAGCAAGTAAGTTATTCAAATGTTATAGCAAGATTTTTGATCTCGAAAAATTTTAATGAATATTATTCTATTAATATAAAAAAAATATTGAAATTTGATTTGAAATCAGTGAAAAATTGTTATCATATTTTGCATATTTAGAATGGTTACATTATTGTCGTATCACATGATTTTGAGAATGTCCAATCAATATTATTAAAAAAATAAATTGTAAAATACGAATATAATTGATATTTATCGTATATCAATTATTAAACTAGCGAGACTCACAGGGGAATGGCTGAACAGATTCACAACATTAATATAAAAGTACTCGCTGTTTAAAATATAGAATCCAATAGGCATTATGAATGATATCCGTAAATTACTTGATTACATTGAACGGAAAAAATATCTTAAATGTTCTTATTATTATTTGAAATAAAAATATTCATTACATTTTCAATTTGAGAAAATTAAATAATGTTTTAAGCGTGCAATACACGTCATTTAGACTAAAGATCTTGGTTTGAAACCTATAGCTTGGTACTGCCTAAGGTAATAATAGTTCTTCATGATTATAATTCTACCTAATATTAAGCTTTCTTATCTTAGTATCCTAGATAATTACCGCTGCCGGTATCTTGTTCATTAGGCTAAATATTAATTAAGTAGGAAGAGAGAAACTTACTAAAGCGTACATGAAATTGTGATAAA
This sequence comes from Panoquina ocola ocola, assembly GCA_018249155.1. Classification (NCBI taxonomy): domain Eukaryota; kingdom Metazoa; phylum Arthropoda; class Insecta; order Lepidoptera; family Hesperiidae; genus Panoquina; species Panoquina ocola. Next base: position 3,603 of record DWKA01002282.1, read on the forward strand.
AGTCTCTAGAATGGCTTCGAAGCACTGAACAGTTTTATCATAGGTCTAATTGATTATCTTTTTCTTCGAAGTGCGTTAATTTAGACCCCATGGTACTTTTGTACACAAAAAATATTAATTACACAAAGTACCTAAATGATACCACCTAACAATATTCTAATTGGACGTCATAGAAAGCAATATTTTTTACACCAAGGTTAGTACCATTACGCTTGCATTTCTTCAATAATGTTTATAATGTTAGATAAATAATTTAGGTAATTACGTATACCATTTTAATGCATAAATAAGTAAAACGTATTAAGTCGAAGACGTATTTTTCTCGTTGTCTAAGTAAGTACAAGTTGTGAGCTTAAAGAGAAATATTTGTGAGTATAAAATTATTCGAATCAACGATTTACTCCAGTGCGGGGTCAATAGAGACAAGGAAGGGTTGAATCGAATCGCTTAACCTTTCCGTAGTCCGTTAAATAGCTAAGTTTGCGTTAGCTATACCTATCCGATTGACGTACGATTGAATTGTTTAGCAACAATGCTCTTTAACTAAAGAAGTTTCGCTTCAAAATGTTTGCACAAAAGATTTCTGTCGAAGTTACTTAGCACAGAGTACTTTATAACCGAAATGCTGTCACTGTGGCGTGAATACACTACGTTGGAACAATAGATAGATACTTTTTAAACACAAAGTGATACCATATTCAAACAACCTGCCAATATCTAGGTTAAGAATCAAGTGAAATCTGTTTTGTTTGATTTCAATAAATGTTCCTTCGAAGGATTTGTCAAATAGCATTATTTAATTATAAGCGTATTTACTATATTTATCTATGGACGTATTTTAAAATAGGAAAATGATGCTAGTGATTTTAAGTACACGATTTGATTGACAGTATTAAGTTAATCAGATCTTTTTAATTATTATCTTATTTATTTATATTGTGCCAATCATTGCTTTTTATGTACATTTCAAGAAATATTTTTTTATGTGATACAGTATGTTTTTGTGTGTTGGTTGTTTTTCACGTTATGTATGATTTTTAATATTTATGGATCTGAAAAGCACAAAGTTAATAAAACTTCTTTTCGCTTAATTATGATAAAAAGTATGTCATCTCGAGTGTTCATTTTGTGACTTTTCTATTTATTAAAATTTGTATTGCCAAAGTACCAGTAGAAATTACAGGAGACGCCTGAATGTAGCACTTTAGTAAACGAAATAGAAATTAAATTAAGATAGATACACGAGTCAAGAATTTTAACATAACCTAAGGACAATATAATAGTGTTATGATATCCTAACGCATAATAACTTACCAAGTATTTAAGGCAACAATTAAAATGTATTTTACTAAAAAATTACTATTAATGTAAATATTTGATATGACCTAATTTCAGATGACTTATCTGAATTTTGGGTATCGTAGAATAGATCTCAAAATAATTGTTAAGGTTTCAAAAACATGAAGAAAATTACTTTACATTATAGGTACCTATTTAAAAAAATTAGATCTACATTAAAATAGGTGTCTACAACAATAGTTCATATTTCTTGGAGTGTTCTCATAAGAGCTGAAACAAATTCTCTTTTTAATATTAGACTTAGATGTATTTCTATTGGCTTTTAAGTTTTCCGTTTTACACGCATTTATCTTTCTAAAAGACTGTCGTTCATTTCCCCAACTTTTTGTGTTCTGTGATATTAATAAAATTGATGACGTATACCTATGTTTACCATAATTAGGTATTAACTAATATAAACCATTATTCGCCATTCGCATGTAAATACTTGTCTTGTAAGTAAATGATTCGAGTATCAAGTAGATCTGAGCAGTAAAAGTCTTAATGCTGTTACTACAATACAAAAAATATTACTGACAAGGATTCACATAACATTTTATTAATTTATACGTTTTTTTTTGTAGTGTATTGTGTTGTTCTAGCAATAAAATAGGAGCTGTAATTATTATAATTAAGAATAACATGAAATATAAGTCATCATTATAAATATCTGTATGCTATGTTTGTTACTTTTTTATCTATATTTAATGGAATGTAATTTGAAATAGCTGATGCCTAATAAATAATTGAGGCTGAAAGTTAACCAAATCGCTGAATAAAACGTTATCATTATTATAGTCGTTTAAAATTGTTTTTAGGTTGTCATACATAATTCGTAGGAAAGCATTTAATTTTTTTCTCTATTGTGTATTTTAATCTGGTTAGCGTAACAGTATTAGATTGTTTAGCATACGATGCTTCCATTAATTGTGTAAATAAGATTTACGTACACTGTTAGAGATTTATCGTAAAAGAAAAATATATTGTGGTCTGATAAATTTTGGTGATTTTATTTGTACACCCTCTTGTCTTATTAATTCATTTTTGTTTTTATTATCAAGTTTAACGTCCATTTGCCTACCTAACACATTCAAACATGATTTGCAGTACCTAACACATTCAAACATGAATAAAGGGTCTTGTGAAAATCAGTAAACACATACTAGTTTAAATATTTTAAGTAAAAGTTTTTTGGGTTTGTACCTTGGTCGTGTATAATAAGTATGCACACGGATCTCTTTAAATAAATAGCCGATTAGATGAGTCACTGAGGGGAAATTGGGCATCACTGCTTACAAGTTATAGTAGCATCAAAGGCATCACCGATGTGCGGCAGTAAGAAAGTACTTAAAAAAAAATCTTTCAGGAATGAGTTTCGTTATGTACTCGGGCCTAGCTCGTTTTTGAGCAGCTTCCATAGAAATAAAAAAATATCAGTTTAAATAATAGGCAAAAAACATAATCTATTAAATAGATGAATTTAATTTACATTTTTTCGCACAATCTGAGATGTTTTTAAATGGCAAACCCCGTGGGCAAACCATAGGGGCAAACCCTCAAACCTTATCGACCGTAAATCACAGACTTCGTGGAACATTTGAGTTCAAAAAAATATATTACAATTCTGTGGTGCGGCTTGCTTACTACTGTCAATTTTTGGCTTAAAGGACTCGTATCCAAGCCATAAACATTATTAAAAAAAACTACTGTCAATTTTGATTGACTGTTGATTTGATTGACAATATTGACATATTTCAGCTTGACATTGGCAAGAATGGCAAGTTGTTTATAGAATTTTCAGTGCAAACGGTGTAAAATTCTTATAAAAATTATATACGACGATTAACTTTATTTATTGTTACTATTTACTAATCATTTAAACGTAATCAGATTGATACCATAGTATCAACATATTTATCCTTAGGGCATAAAATATTTTGTAGTGCAACTGTTAAAAGCATTGCGTTAAACCAAATTGCGTCATAATTTCGTGATATTTGTGTTGACTGGTTGACTGCTGTGTTTGTGATTATTAATTACAGGCGCATTTCACAATCTCCAATCATATTCTGGAGATTAAATACACGAAGGATATAAGTGTAATTTTTAAAATACGTGCTGTTTATGGCCGCGGTGAAACATTTCGAGTAATTTGATGATAATAAACGAGGATACCGATATGCCGCCTGTAAAGCGTGGCAGGAGAGGCGTCAGTGACGCTGATGATGAGAGCGACGACTACAGAAAGCGGCGAGACCGAAATAATGAGGTATGTACTCAAATAATTGTTCTAATATGGTTGTAGCAATCGAGAATAATCCCTAAGACAGCTGGGACTACGTTAATTTGATCTATTGTTAGTGCTTAATGAAATGGTGAAATCATATTAGTCAACATGACTTACTTGGTAATTTTGTCATATTCCAACTTAAATCGTCTTTTTTCTAAAATCAGCAATTATAATATTAAGCTGACATTGTGACTTCATTTAATATCTAGAATATATTTTTTCCTCTAGAATTTCTATACAAACAAGTGTACCTAACTTGAAAATTTTATTTAGAATGCAAAAAAAAATATTTTCTAAAAATGATTCTTTTTGTTTCAGGCAGTCAAGAAAAGCAGATTCAAGTCAAAGCAGCGAACTCAAGAAACTTTTACAAGGGTAAACAAATTGAAGTCAGAAAACCAAATGCTAGAAGAAAAGGTGAAAACTCTCACTAAAGATCTGCAGTTTCTTAAAGATCTCTTCCTTGAATATGCATCAAACTCGCAGAACCCAAAATTTGAGGGTATTGACCTAGAGAAACTTCTAGAAGATGTTCAAGATGATAAGAAGGACAGTGGTAGTTCTAAATCGTAGATAATAAGTGATGGTGTAGCTAGTATTTATTGGTAACAGTGTGGGAATACTACATTAAATGTATAGTTATCATATAAGCAAATTTAAAAAAAAAACTGTAATACTTTGTGTTATCTCCAATTTGCAAATTAGACATGGGTGGGAGGGATAAATTCCCATATAGAACAATCAATACAAATTCTCTAGGCATGGTGTATTTGCGACATATCTGAGGAGATCAAATGTGCAAGAAATCATGCAGAAAATAACTAAGAACAAATGTACATAATTTATGTGAAAAATCAATTATAAATACAGTACTTAGTGTTTAGTATGTAGTATTATAGCTGTGAAACAGCATGTGTGCATGTTTGATATGTTTAAAAAGGTCCATAACCTTCAGAACAGTCTGTATTCTACATGTACATGCACCATCAACATATTGTTGATCGATAAATTGTTTTACGATGCTAGCAATATTGTTATGACTAATTTATAAGATTGTCTCAAAGATTTCTCCTGACAACTATCTTTAATTTGATTAATTTGTGATAAGTAGTGTATTATCAGTGTGCATATAACCAATTTTAACCAATCAATTTGGATATATGCTTAATGATTATCATAGAATTATTATTTTCCACCAAATCGGAGAATATGTTTTTAAATGGCAAACCTTACCGACCATAAATCACAGACTTCGTGGAATTCAAAAAAATATATTATAAGTCTGTGGTACTTCCTACTGTAAACTAAACCTGCATTTATTTGTATATTATTGTAATATTGGTAAATGAATTCAAAAATCTATCGAAATATTAAAAGTAACAAATAAAATACGTCATAATAATGTACATATTTTTATTAATAAAAATAATTTATGTATTACATCACAAGATTTTATATTTAATGAGCAATTTTTACTGCTAGACTATAATAATTTTATAATGGATGTCTTAATAGTATATTTAAGTTAAGGGTAAATAAAATATTACATAATGTAAATGATTGAATTTTATTCACATTATTATGTAACAGCCATATTATATTGCACTCTAGAAAAGTTGAATTTGCTATTTATGAATTAGCTATTGTATTTGATTGCTATTGTAATATAATTGGGACTTATTGCATAATTGCACTGAGAATTAACAATTAATACAACAAATATAAATAAAGAAAGTTCTAGCAAAACTAAGATATGCTGCAGACAACATTAAAATATACAGTAATTCAATTATAACAATAATCAAGTAACATAATAATAATAGTAATTTGTAAGCTACTTTTATAAGTATAATTACATAACTTGGCGTTCCCTCCAATGAGGTTAATTAACAAGTCAACAGTAACAATTGGCATCCAATTCAAAACATGCGACATTGCATTCAAACAAACTACACACTCATACTCCCGTACTAGCATTCAACTCACAGTAGTCATCGACGCGGAACTTGGCAAGAATCTGAAAGAGACAGTTAGATGCACATAACAAAAAGCAGAGCAAAACATCTGCGCATCTAATGTCTCTTTCAGACTCTTGCCAAGTTTCGTGTCGATTACTATATCAACATACAGGGTGGTCCATCCTTATAGTGTAATCAAACTAAGAATACACTTCAATTGACCTCAACTTCAAAATATTCCTTGAAAACTTGGGGTCACTCTGGGTTTGAGACCAATATGACAATAATATTTCTACCTTCATCGCCACTAAGTTACCCATTAGACTCTTGCATCTTCCATCTTATTTCCACACATTAATGACTCCGTCAGCAGATGAGCTGACCAGGTAACACCGGTTAGCTTCAACTACAGTAACATCAGTGATCGGAGCGGTGTGGTAGAAGCTCCTAGACTCCACCAAGCGGTATATATTGTCTTCAATAGTGGGCGTGGTCTGACTCTGCTTACAGCATTCTTGGATTACTGTCGTGCCGTCTATTATTCTACTTCTGGAATTGGGAGAAAACTACATTATTTACACTAGTTTGGGCAAAAGTATACAACAAATTGAACGAAGTTAAAATTTAATCGTGATTGATGTTAAAGAAACACCAACCAATAGGATTGCACAAATTGAGCGGAGATTTTGTTGATGTTGATCCTATTGGTTAATATTTATCCGTTTCTTCGCTTCGCTGCCTCGCTCCGCTCCGGTTGACAGGCACCCTTATGGTCATGGGCAAAGAACTTGGCAAGAAGTGGAAAGAGACATTTCATACATAGAAGTCGTTTTGCTCGGCTTTTCGTTCTGCGCATCTAACTGTCTCTTTCAGACTCTTGCCGAGTTCCTTATGTTTCCTAAACATGGGAGTGTAGCTAGAGGGGATTTTAGGGGTTCTCACCCCCCTCCCCCTCGAAATGTTAAGTGGTAAAACTGATATAGTTACGTACTATTAGTAGTTTTGTTTTTCTTAAAAGATATCCGAAACCCATTGCGCAACGGAGGTTTTATTTCGAGGAAGACGACAACTTTATTATATTTTCATAAATATTTTTTACTGAGCAATTTAAACATGACGCTTAAATCAGTTATAACAAATTTCTTATATACATGCTAGCAGTCAATCATAGAAAATAATGTTAATTCCATAGGTGCTACTAGAGGCAGACGTGGGTGATCAGTTGGAAGGAGTGCTTCGCGCTATCGAGAGTGCGTCGGGGCGCGCCCTGGCCGCCATCCAACCGCACTCGCACGCGGTACTCGAACTCATCAAGGTAATGGAAAACAATGACAGTTTTTGTTTAAGTAATATCGTCGTTATCAAACCAAAATCTGCTATGTGCATTTTTTGAGATTTCTACTTCTTAACCTTTACATATAGTTCATTGCCCTATCTACCGTATAAAGAAACTGTTCTGTGCCTATGAACACTGTACGATGCTCTACAGTCACTTTATAAAATATGTTATGTGCCGCAGCTAGCTTTTTGTCAAATAAAAACTGACTTTTTTTACTCAATAACACAAAATATAATTTTTGCACATAGCAGATTTTGGTTCGACAACAACAATATGTTTATTAGCATGTTGTGTTTGCCTGTAATTGGTTGTACATTCAACAATGTTTATAACTGTACTTGTGTTAATACATAAGCAATAATGTAA
>DWKA01002283.1:0-10892 GCA_018249155.1 Panoquina ocola ocola
CCTGAATCAAATATTTTGTGGTACCAATTCGACACTATTCCGCATCAAACAAAAAAAGAATTACGTAAATTGGTACAGAAATCTCGGCGTAATCGATGTACATACATAAAAAAAAACATAGGACCCGAATTGATAACCTCCTTCTTTTTTGAAGTCGGTTAAAAATAGAATATCTTAGACCAGTTCCTATCACTCGCCACTTGCAATTTTATTACCCTCCCAGTTTGAATGACAAAGGAATCGAACCCATAAACACCTAAGAGCGTCTTAAACTCCTTAGCAGCACATAAATCCTTGCAAGTGCAATTTAAATAACGAGTTTCTGCAAACGACAATTCTTGTAACAGTCACGTTCAACATTTTACTGCTCCACAGCGCTTCTTTAGTGAATACGTTTACAATAATAACTCGCCGCGTCACGTGCTGGTTTCAGGAACATTACCATAATAAACTCTGGTGGCGAGCGACACTAAACTCGTCATAATACAATTATGCCAGTAGTTTTGACACAAAAGGATAGGTTTTTTATACCTAAGCGTTTAGCAAACGTGAACCAGCCACCTAAAATAATCCGAGTCACTGTAAATCGGAAACGCACAGAAATTGGAAAAAAACTAAAGAGAGGTGGACGCGCATTTATATTCAATCTGATAAATCTATTATACTCGTAGATTTGCAAGATCTTTCCTCTTTGTAGCTCTCGACTAAAAGGGGTTATAAAAGTTTGACGTGTCGGTCTGTCGTTACCAGGTGACTGTTACCCATAAAATACTTTTATTTTAATTTGTTCATAATAATATCCATGTAAACATATTTTGATTTTATTGTTATTTCACCCAGTTCTCGTCATGTGTCTTCACATGTGAAGTAGAGTTTTTAGTGAAGTAGACTTTATCATTAACGTAATAAATGTGAATGTATATTTTGTATGTTTGTTCCTCAATCACGCATAAACGGATGAACGGATTTAGATAAAATTTGGTAAATGGATTGATAATAACCCGAAATAACACATAGGATACTTTTTATTCCGATAATATTGGTTAATTCCTTTTTATTACAATAAATGTTCCAAAACGTAACCTAGATGGCGCTGACGTTTTATTAGAAGAAAGATTTCGTTACAATAAAAAAATATTATACTGAAATTTTTACACTGTGATACAGTTAAAATTCCACGCGGGCGGTCCCGCGGGCGGCAACTAGTTTGTAGATAATACAATGATAGTTGATAAGAGTAGCTGCAACAAGTGAAGGTCACCGGGGGCAAGTTCGCAACATCCTAATTCGGAATTTACGAGGCGAACGCTAAATACCTGCACGCGAAACTAAAATAAAAGGGAACTCGTTAAAACTTGTTAAATATAGGGCGTGTGCACAAAGTTGGGAACACTCCAAGTTTACGATAATGGGCCCTTATCGGCGATCTGTGCTTCCAAATTCTCTTTTTGTTGGCACACAATTAGTTCTGATAGCTTTTTGTACCGCGTCATGCTTGCGCGGCGCTGCCCCGCTCGCGGGAACCACGCCGCGTTGGATACCGTCAACGGGTTTGTTTACCTTACACTACATAGTCACTATGTAGTAGTGTACATTTTAAATGGAAACACGGTAACGTGTTTCAATATAAAAATACAAATTGTATAGTCTGATTCAATGGATTATTTTGAGTTGCTATGGATTATCTCGGTAGATTTCAGTTTCCATTAACACTCAGTGAATTGTAGTTAAGCAATAATGAATCGTTAGTAACATAAAAAGTTAAGCATGTAATTTTTTATAAAATATGCTATGAATTTTAAAAATATATTTAATATACACATTATTCTTTTTCTTCTTCCATATTATAAAATTCATTGGTAGCAAATGAACGAACATTAACGCGAATACAGCACCCTGCCGAGCCTTTCTTAATTGGTTGAAGGACCTTAGAGTTGAGTTTGTTTCAATCGAATGCGAAAAGCAAATCCATCACCGCACTAACTTACCTGCTTCTAATGAACATTGTTTTCATTAACTTGATGGGAAATGTTTAGATTAACTTTTCTGTATGATAAATGTACCGGCAGTTCAAATACATATATCGAAAAAATATAAGCAACCGAGATATTTTCGGTCAATTTGTTCAATAAAGACAGCTTTTGGGATTAGTAATTAAATTTTAATGTTACCTTATACAGTTTAATGAATGCAAGGATAGACTAAATAGTACCAATATTTCATAGCATTCATTGAAGTTATATTATCGTAATTTAATTTCCTTTTACTAGCTTATTTACATCAATAAAACTCTATAACTCAATTGTTCTTATATCATAACTCTCAAACACATTAACTAGTACGCACGTAATTACAATTCCTATTTATGTACGATATTATGTCTATGTAGCAAGTTACAGAGTTTTCTCGTAGCTCTAGTGTAGCACGTTCGTAGCGGGATCGTAGCACATTTCGTAGCACGCTACGACGTCGAGCATGCCTACGTTGAGCAGTGCATATCACAATCGCGGTATCAATCTTGAAATTATTTGATTGCGCTCACTAAACAACACTTATGAATTCAAAATTGAACCTTAACACGTCTGTAACAGATACTTGTACGTGATAAGGCGGCCTTGCGTGTTGACTCGTGAAATTACTTTATTTCTAGCTTTCTACGAACATGGTGTGTTATTAAAAATATTGATCCAATAGTAGCAAGTGCGACAAAATTCATGCTCGGGAACTTTATGTGGCTTGGGTGGCTTTAGTACAACGCGGCGGTAAGGTCAGTCATTACCTATCACATCTATCAATCTATTTAAATATAAGTACTTTTACGTTTGATTCAGCAAAGTATTTGCTGCAATCCTTGAAATATAAAATTTCTAAAAAATTCAATTGGGATAATCAACCAAGTTTTTTCGAAATATAAATATTCACGTAAAACACATGGCCGTCACCACGACGACACGTGTAGCTACACCCCATTTTTATTTTCAGCTACCTAATAGTTGAATGCAGTCTTGCAACACTAAAAACAAAATATACACCGCCTGTATTGAGAGCGAGTCAGCCAAAGTGCTATCAGGCATAACTAAGCACCTATTTGTTAACATGAATTTCTTGTAAAAGTTTTGCAGAAACTATTAAAGAAAATAAAATATGTACATGTGGCTTTTATTGATAAAACATTTTCCATTTTTCTGTAAAATAAGCATTACTTTCACACAGCTGGGGCCCTACACCACAATCCTGCATACACAATATTTTGCATCCGGCTCGAAGGACCATATTTTTATTTTTATAAGCCAGCATTCCAATAAAGTGAAGTGCCGTTGTGAATATTAAATGAGATACTCGTATTACACTATTTCTTCACACATCCCTCAGAGATATACCAACATTTTTCAATTTTCCTACGGTTCTGGATTGTGATTTGATAGAATCCCAGATGAACTTGACTACTGCTTAACTATTCCATCCCAATATCGTTTACCACATTATTAGCATTTTAAGCATATCAAATTTAATAACCTATAAATGTGTGAGTTTTTAATTTAGTTTTTAATTTTTAATTAACGATTATGCATTTTAAGTATTATTACAAAAAATAGCTGGTATGGATGGCTGATATGGGTAATGAAGGATTTTAATAAAAACATTATTATGTTTTAACTAAATGATTAGGAGGACATTGAAATAATAATATCATAACTCAAGTTTGGCGGGTAAATTTCAAATTGTGTAGAAACGGTCCCCTCGGGTCAAATATAAATTCATTTGAGTACTTATCGGGAAAAAGGCAATATTTCCACCGAGGACGGCGCTGCGTCGTGTGCAATGGCGGCGCGAATCTGTTTTCTCCCGATTTGTCTTCCCATCGTCCCGAATCTCGGCTGGGAGCCTGCCAAATGTACAACTCTAACCACCAACCTAATGCCGTCGCCTGAACCTTACCTTTTTGCATTAAGGTCCGTTTTATCCTAACTTAAGGTGACCGTAATATTGTAATCTTGTAGCTTAAATTCTGTTGGTCTCCGAGGCTGCTTCCAGGCTGACTCAAGACCCTCTCACGGTACTTTAGTATGAAAATAATATTTTATAAGCGTCATAATAATCTTGTATTGTTCAGCTCGCGTTCGGCGCCCCTTTATTTGGCCATTTGATATGAAATAAGTTTCTGTCAGGGAAAGGGAAAGAAGTTGACTAACGTCGCGACGAAATACGAAAATAATGATGTTTTAAGAATTTTGTGCAGTTTTACAATTTTACAATATCAAACTACCGAATGGTCCTTCAGAGAAGATTGTTTAACAATAAATGATGTTGGAATCAAAGGAATACTTTTTCATGAATTACTTTGACGTTAGTCTATAGACAATTGTATGACTAGTTCGACAATACGTTAATTATGTTTCAATTGTATTATTAGTAGATAAAGTGATAATTCTACCAATTAGTTGAAACAGCGAAACAATTACTACGCTACGGTAGGCGGTCGACTGCAGTGATTGCCGACACGCGAGCTTCTCGCTATGAAATAGTTTAGGGCAGAACAAGTTTGGGCACGGTTCATTGAAACAAAATTTGGAGAGTGTATTTTATATTCGTTAGATCATTTTAGCGTCGACAATAAGTGGAGATCATCTGGACATGGGATAATAAGAAGTCAGCCTAAGAATATTGTCGATCTAAGTAGAATTACTACTTTACCTAAATTGCTCTGTAAAAATTATTATACATCAGATGAAGAAGGTTTGAAATAATAGTCTCACAATTTACGAGTACACCCTAGCATCTCTGTTGATATTGATATTAAAAACGCAATTTCACTATAGTTAAGGTGTACTCTGGCAAGGGACCCCTCGTATCTTTTTCGTGTTAAGTATCCCAAAGACCATCAGTGTGGTTAACTAACATGACATTAAGTAAGCACCACAGCCCGCGGGACACCTCTCCACTGGTAGCTTTAGTTTTGCAGACTGATGTGGCTGATGCCATGTAACACCAATACATACAACAACAACAACACCGTATGTTCATGTATTTTACATAAGGACTATAAACCCATTTCTGTTGCATTATCACTTGTCACCTATTACTCTACTCACCACACTGACTTTTTTAGACGTCAGCCCTTAATACAAATTACTTACACACATAAACACATACTTCGTTACTTGGAGTTTTCTAGACGTGTAATAACTTCATTATAAGTTTAATTTCCATGCATGATGCCGGCCGCCGCTGGAGGGTGTCGTGTAAGTATGTCTGAACGTTAGGAAATTACAGAAACTACGTTCACGTACAACAACGAATAGTTTTTGGAATACTTACAGAACATTACGTGGAAAAATGAAGTCATTTTCGCAAACAACAGCGACCCCGTGCATTTTTGCACGAACGCGCCGTGTCTAGAATTCGGGAGCAGGTCCCGATATAAAGTTGGGCATCACTCGCGCCGAGTTGCCTCTAAATGTTTGAAAGGCGCCCGTTTCACTCGAAATACAGCTTAATTAAAGTTTAGCCGTCCTGTTGAGAGAATGGCCTCCCACATAATTTATTCCTGCGGGATATAATTCGACCGGATTTAGTAACAAACGCGTTTCGACGAAAATGTTTAGGACCCAGCCCGATGCTGTGCCCGGGTCTGCCGAATGCGGATGGAAATTTAATGTAACGTCTATAGGGTTAGGGTGTGACTTTCAATTTATTGGAGCCGAGCGTCCGCGCCGAGTTGAAATCTTTATTTTTCCAGCGGAAAGATTCGCATTTTTCACAATTACTTGGACGTTTTCGCGTTAATCCATCTTCTTTGTCTCACGGTTGGATTTCATTTGTGGAACAAATTGCGACATCGACTTCCCTCTCTTTGAACTTTAATCGAATTAGAGGAAAGCTGATGCGATGATCAGAATATTGAAAGGGTTGAGGCGCGCGGCGGATGAAGCGCGTTCGCCCTATTTCATTCATTTATGTTATCTCTGAAAGACTCATTCATTCACTGTTCGGGTCGCGCTCAATCAATGAACCCTTCACACTCAAAGAAGTACTTAAGTAAAACCGGTAAAACAGTTTAAAAGTGGTAATAATGTATAGTCCATACCGATAGCAATATCAGTAAGTATATTTTATCACGCATAGAGCAACATAAGTTTGTTCAATTTGAAGTTTAATTTAGGTGCAGCGGTACTTTATGGCAATCAATAAAGCCAATAAATCCAAAAAGAAAATCAAAGTACATACTAGCTACGAGCCACGAGCCAGCAATACCCAGTCCTCTAGTGGAAAAGAGCAGCTAGTAGCCAGTCCAGGCAGCCAAGATCCTTGTCATCACTCAATACAAATGCAACAAAAGTCTGTCATAAGCAACCATCCATCCATATACTTCCTTTATCTAAAGTTGAAAATCATTAAACTATAACACACATAAACTAGTTTCATCTAAGATTTAACTTTTAACGCTAATATCGGGATTTTGCACTAAATCGTATATTAAAGTTTCCCCATCCATCACGCGCTGTCAGTGTATGCATGCGACAATCTGCGCTCCGACTCTAAACGATCACTTACAGGTCCCGGCATTCGATTACAAACAAACTAATACTAGCTATACATAAATAAAACAATTTTTTAAACGTTTGGACACTTAAATTTAAATTCCTCTGTGTTTAATGATGTCTCATTATGTTTCTTTTAATTACACCCTACTAACGCCATCTATCACAACTCTCATGTAAGCATTTTCTTCAAATATTTCTCCTTGTCGCATCTAAAGAAGTTACACTTCAAAAAAATTAACTTGCCATAACATAATTATACTTTTTAGTATTGTAAATCATAGATAGAGTTTTTATAAATAAGTAAAAGCAATTTACCGCTAAATAAACAGCTGCCTTTGACCCGATACAATATTGTTGAAACTAGTTTAAGATACAACCAAAAGATTAAATTAATTCTGCACAACGAACGCTCTGACCTTTACAAGTAAATAATGAAATCAGATGAAAGATTTTTCAAGAACATTAAAGTTGAAGCAAAAAGCAGGGCAGGCTGCAGTAAATTTAGTGAGTGGAATGAAATTAGCTGTTCCGCTGTACATCATATTACGCTCGCTCTTAATTCCGCTGTTTATATTCATGCTCTGCTCTGTGCGGGTTGTTTATCCCGGGGCGGACAAATTTGTTGGGAAAGTTGACTCCACATGGATTTCACTTCCAAACTTCAATTTTTTACCGTCACCGAGCCGGATATTTCAACGTGGTTCCTTTGTTCACGTGAATCATACTGGATATTTTTGTTTTTTCGGTTGTACGATTTACCTTTATGTAAACGGATCTTGTTAAATAGTGTTAAGTAAAAGTAAAGTAACTAACTATCCAATAATATTTACATCGCCTTAAAGTATTTTGCTAATGTTTTGTAACACTTTGAAAAGCAACGTACCCCCAAGTACTTTAAATATCTAAACTGATCATCCATAAAGATTATGAGTTTACTAAATGCATTTATTTAAAACGTGGCTGAGAGATACTATCGTCAAACTTGGCGGTTATATTAATGAGATTACAACTGCTTAATTTTATGGTACAATGATAGCTTATTTTAACATTTTAAGTATTAAAAACTGTAGAAAAGTACCGATAGATTCATGATATGACGTAGTAAAGTGATTTATTAGTTAGCAGTCAATTGTTCGAAGATATCAATAAGCCGAAGCAGAACGTATCTCCGCGCTCGTCATGTACCTACTCGTGATATCGCGGCCTATAATTCCGCTGTTCGTATTCATGGCGGCGCGGGCCGCGGTGCGTTTATATCGTTACAGACAAAATTGAGGAGAAACTTGCGTGAGGAATAGTTTTTAATGTTCTGCACCTTTATCTTTAGCCTAATAAAGGTTGATAGCGGCCCGTCCTGGCTTTGGATGTGTGCAATTAATTTTGGTCAACATCACTATATAAAATCCTTATACTCGTATAGGTAACACAGATACACATGCACGTCGTTTTTTTAATCTACCATCATTTCGGAAAAGTGGTTTGTTATGGATGAGAAGAAATAGCGAAAGAAACTCCTCAGCACATCTTTAGTAAGGCACACTTACTTGTTCACGATTAAGGAATTTCTACTTATGCAGCCCGAGAATCAGGTTGATACTTGTATTTATTGTGATGCATTATTTTCGGAAGAATGTATCAAACTTCAACAATCAAGTATCAGTAATCAAGTAAGTAAGATTTGACCAAACATACTTAAAAAAAGTATTAAAAATACACTACTAATCTTTACTATAAATTATACTCACGCATTACCTACATACCTAGTCCATGCTCGTGCACACCAGTAAAATATATTATAATAAACTCTCTTGATCGTTTTTATATTAACTGAAAACTATCTGCACTTCACAGCTGGTAAATAAGAAGAAAATGATAAGCTGTGTTAAAATGCTTGATAGCATCCCAGTGGGTCTAATTGACCCGCAGTTCACACGGCCGCCGGCGCGATGCCGCCGTTTGTATTCATAACGCGGACTCAATCATGAGCGAGCCTCGGTTAAGATAACGGATAAGATTTTGGACAAATTTTAGCAGAAAAATTAATGTTTGTGTCGCTAGTAGTACTACTACTTGTGGTAGTTTAAACAGGCATAAGTACTACTTCAAAATTCAAACTCATTTAATCATTTATGTATTATAAATACAGTTATGCAAGTGTTTTTTTTTATTCTAGCACCATTTCGGAATGGTACTTTGTCATAGAGAAGAAGAAATGACGAAAGAAACATCGTAATATGAAAAATCGTTATCAATGAAATGTATAATAATATTAATATCTAAGCTTTTTTACTGCAGCTATAATTATATGACCCATGAAGTGCACTGGTTGTCATAACGGATTGCCACTCAAGGGGGCTATAGTTCAATTTTTGGCGAAACAGAGGTACCTATGAATGATGATTTTAAATTTCTGTTCTTAGTAAGTAAAGAATGTGTTTCTGTTTATGTGTGTTGTGTCCACAGCACTTGTGACACGGAGTGTTATGGCGTGGAACAATTTAATTACAGTTTGGTAGAAAAAAAGTGATTTATTTAAATGTTACATAGTGAGATGAGGAAACCCTGAATATTTAAAACAACCGGCACTCACCTCACCCGGCGAGCAGCTTGTTGTTGCGAAGGAGCTCAGTTTAAAAGTCAGCCAACTTCAAGGTCCCAACTTCGTCGCAAAAGTTAATTTTGATTTAAATTAAACAAGTTCTCCAACATCCCAAAATATGAATCGTTTAATTAAATTTGTTGAACCACAACGATTTATAATACAACTTCATTCCGCCAAATAAAATTAATTAAAATGAGAGAAAACTGAAGTTTGCGAGTTAAAGGCCTCGCCTACGATAGAAAAATGGCTTAAAGCTTTGAGGGTATCCTAATTAAATTATTATTACAAGTATCGCAACTCTCGAGGCTCGAGCCCCGGCCGGCCGGAATAAACGTGTTTCGTAATCGTGTATCTTTAGAGATTGTTAGTAAATTGAGAAACAATACACAATGTTGGTGTTAGCGTTCAACTGTGTTGCTAGGTAGTGTGTCAGTCGCACGTATCCTGTGGTTTAACGTGGCCATGGTGGTGCTAATGACAGTTCAGCATGCCTTCAAATAAATAGCAGCACATCTAGTCAAGCTCATTTTATATTTCATAGTTTATAAAGAAACGGTCGCAAATCTGCTCAAAATTCGTTTAGTTATTTGAATGCTACGAGTATATTCTCTTCATAACTCCATCACTATTAAATTAATAGATCCTTTGATGCCCGCGAACAGTTGTTACACAATGAAACATCAAACGGTCGTTGTGTGGAAACCAAAAGGATCAACCGCTGCATCCATACCCAGATACAGTTCAGTGACTGTGGTCCAAAATGTAGGACACAGCGAATATGTGTCACTTCAGTTTAGTACTAATCTGTGGAAACAGTCGAGTGTTATTTTTGTGTAATGTTAGCTCGTAATTGAATCGGTCAATATCCTTATTGAGTCATTGCAAAAAAAAAATAATGTATCGTCGACTTTAGCATGAGAAAAAAATTTAAAAAAAGATTTGATTTTGTTTTAATGTTTCCAAAGTGAAATCGTACACCTAAATCACTTTTCTCTACCTCCAAATAAATTTCCTCCAAATAAATCCTCTCAATTTCCAAAACAAAAACGTCAATGGGGTATATTTTCACCTACGAGTATAACATACTTGTAATACTAGCATCCTATACTAGCTTAGTCGTGCAGTAGCTGCACGAGCGATGTTTGCAGCGGTGTGACCGCTACACCGCGCGCTCGCCGCGTGCCGCCCACACGCTGCCCCTAGCTCTTCCCAAGCTACTCCAAATAACAAATTGTAATGATACGACTACACTACGTTGGCTGGTAGAGAATGCTTCTTAGCATTAAGTCCGCCCTTTGTACGGCTTTTTTTTTAAGGGTCAATAAAGTATAAATAAATAAATACCTTTACGTCTACCGCCTGTTACTGCAATCACTATGGCATTAAATTACTGCCTAAATTTATCCGTGCATTGATGTGGTTATACTAGAGTTTACCTGGATATGACAAGAGCTATTGCCTACTGTTATATGTCATATTGATTGGCAGTGTAAAATTATGTACAAAGATCATGGCAATATAATTTCCAATACCAATCCATTGTTCAAATAATGGCCATAAATATTGCCATACTACGGTAGTGTGGCCGTAGCATACACACAAAATGACACAGTGACATGCGATGCCCTGTCGCACTCCCGTAGGACTGAAAATATTTTTAACTAATTCCGTAAATCTATACTAATATTATAAAGCTGAAGAGTTTGTTTGTTTGTTTGATTGAACGCGCTAATCTCAGGAACTAC